>PITA01007471.1:0-91216 GCA_004023965.1 Spilogale gracilis | reverse complement strand
AGCACAACTGGAGTTTAACCCAGTTCACTTTTACTTTGAACATTTTAGGCTATTCCTAAAAAAAATTATTTAGTTAGGCAGTCTTCCCTCATTTTTTTTTTAAAGATACTAATGAGATCAGAAAGTAAAGAATTTAGACTTATCTACTTGGGGGCCTAGAAGGATATTAGAAAACCTCTAATTGAACACCCAGTTTTTTATAGATGTGAGGAAACCAAGACCCAGAGAAGATAGATCCTAAACTGTTATTTATGACTGAGGTCACAGTTTCTTTTCCGTTATTTTATTTGTTATCCAGTCCCCTGATTTCTAGAACTTCTCTTCTTAAAATGCTGGCCCCACCATGCTTCTTTTGCCCAGAAAAGCATGCAGCTACTGCTTATTTATGATTTTTAAGTGCAGCTGAATGCTGAGGCAACCTCTAGGGCGTGCTCTTTATTTGAGTACAGTTTTCTCCCTGTTTTCCTCATTTATTAATCAGCTTGCATTTAGACTGGCGGCTTTAGCTTCTAGATAGTGCTATCTCATAGAATTTTCTGTGGTGTTACAAATGTTTTGTATTTGTCCTGCGCACTGTGGTGGTTGGTAGCCACCAGCCACATGTGGCTAGTGAGCACTTAAAATGTGGCTAGTGAAACTTCGGAATTGATTAAAAATATCTCTGCAGCAAAATGTATTAACATAAAATTTCCATTTTAACTTTTTCTTATTGTGGTATAATATGCCTAACACAAAATTTACTGTTTTAACCATATTTAAATATACAGTCCACTGGCACTGGCACTAATTACATTCACAAAGCTGTGCAACGGTCACCACTGTCTTATTTCCAAAACATTTTCATCTCCCCAAATTAAAAAAAAAACAAAAACACAAAAAACAGAAAATGTAGTACCCATTGAACAATAAATACCCCATCTTTTTTCCCACAGCCTCTGGTTTCCTGTCTTCTACTTCTTGAATTTGCTTATTCTAGGTATTTCTTTTAAGTGGAATCACACAATATTTGTTTTTTGACTTGATTATTTCCTTGATTATTTCCCTTAGCCATAATGTTTTCAAGGTCCATTCATGTTGTAGCATGTTATCAGAACTCCATTCCTTTTTATGGCTGCATACTATTCCATTGTGTGTGTGTGCCACATTTTGTTTACGTACTTATCTGTTCATTGACACTTGGGTTGTTTCCACCTTTAGCAATTGTGATTAGTACTACAATGAACCTTGGTATACAGTTATTTGTTGGAGCCTCTGCTTTCAATTCTTTGTGGTGTATATCTAGGAATGGAATTGTTGGGTCATGTGGTGATCCTATATTTAGTTTTTTGAGGAGCCACCAAACTGTTTCCCACAGCAGTTGCAACATTTTTGCCCACCAATGATGTATGAGCAATTTCTTCTCATCTTCACCACCACTTGGTCCCTCGTCTTCCTCCTCCTCTCCCTCTCCTCCCCCTCCTCCCTTTTTTTAAATTATAGCCATCCTCATAGGTACAAAGTGGTACCTCCTTGTGATTTTAATTTGTATTTCCCTAATGATGGGCAATATTGAGCATCTATTCCTGTGTTTATTGTCCATTTGTATATCTCTTGTGGAGGAGTATCTGTTCAAGTCCATTACCCATCTTTTAACTAGGTGGTCTTTTTATTGTTGAGTTTTCAGTTCTTTATATATTCTAGATTTTTTTTTAAGATTTTATTTATTTATTTGACAGAGAGAGATCACAAGTAGGAGAAAGGCAGGCAGAGAGAGAGGAGGAAGCAGGCTCCCTGCCGAGCAGAGAGCCCAATGTGGGCCTCAATTCCAGGACCCTGAGATCATGACCTGAGCCAAAGGCAGAGGCTTTAACCCACTGAGCCACCCAGGCACCCTATTCTGGGTATTGAACCTTCATTAGATATATGATATGCAAATATTTTCTTCCCTTCTGTGGGCTATCTGTTCACTTCCTTGATAATGTCCTTTGATGTGTTATGGTTTTGATTTTTTGAAGTTTCAATTTATTTTTCTTTTGCTGCTCATGTTGTATCTTAGAATATATTACCAACTTAAAGGTTGTGAAGATTTACTTTGTTTTTTTCTACTAACAATTGTATGACTTTCTACTAAGATAAACTAAAAATATTTTCTACTAAGAGTTATCTCTTATATTTAGGTCTCTGATCTATTTCAAGTTAATTTTTGTATATGATGTCAGGTTAGAGTTCCAGCTTTATTCTTCTGCATATGGAAATCCAGTAGTCTCAATACCATTTGTTGAAGAGCCTATCCTTTCCCCCACTGAATGGGCCTGGCACTTCTTTTAAAAGCTAATTCTAGGGGCGCCTGGGTGGCTCAGTTGGTTAAGTGACTGCTTTCGGCTCAGGTCATGATCCTGGAGACCCGGGATCAAGTCCCACATTGGGATTCCTGCTCAGCAGGAAGCCTGCTTCTCCCTCTCTCAGTCCCTCTGCTTGTGTTCCCTCTCTAGCTGTGTTTCTCTCTGTCAAATAAATAAATAAAATCTTTAAAAAAATAAATAAATAAAAGCTAATTCTATTCCATTGATCTGTATATCTATCCTTACAGCAATTCCTCACTATTGTGATTCCTGAAACTTTATATGGTAAGTTTTGAATTCAGGAAGTGTGACTCCTTCAACTTTGTTGTCTTCATCAAGTGTTTTTGTTTTGGCTCCTCAGGGTCTTTTGCAATCCCATATGAATTTGAGAATTTGAGGATGGACTTTTCTTTTTCTGCAGAAAGGCTATTGGAATTTTCATAGATATTGTGTTGAATTTTTAGGTCACTTTGGACATTATTGACATCTTAACAATATTAAATATCCCTATCCATGAATACCAGATGTCTTCCCATTTATTAGTTCTTAATTTCTTTCAGCAATGTTTTATAATTTTCATTGCACAGGTATTTCACCTTCATGGTTAAATTTATTCTTAGGTATTCTTTTAGAATAAAATATTGTATATGAAACTGCTTTCTTTTTTCTTTTTGTTTTTTGCTTTTTGTGGGTTTTTTTTTTTTAAGATTTTATTTATTTGAGAGAAAGAGAGAGAGAGCATAAGCAGGTGGAGGGATAGAGGGAAAAGGGAGAAGCAGACTTCCCACTGAGCAGGGATCCTGATGCAGGGCTCTATCCCAGGACCCTGGGATCATGACCTGAGCCAAAGGCAGATACTTAACTGACTGAACCACGGAGGCACCCCTGAAATTGCTTTCTTAATTTCCTTTTCAGACTGCTTATTGTTGGTGTATAGAAAAACAACTGATTTTTGTTGATTTTGTGCACTGCATCTTTACTCAATTTGCTTGTTAGCTCTAGTGGGTTTCTTGTAGATTCATTGCTATTTACATAGGATTGTGTCATCTGCAAATAGAGAGTGTTCCTTCTGCCCTTCCAGTTGTTCTGGCTGGAACTTCCAGTAGAGTGTCAAATAGCAGTGGTGAAGTGGGCGTCTTTGTTTTCTTCTTATTTTAGAGTGCAAGTTCTCAGTCTTTCTCCACTGTGTATGATTTTAGCTGTGTATTTTTCATGAATGCTCTTTGTCATGTTGAGGAAGTATCATGTCAGAAGTTCCTTTGTATTTATAGTTCCGTGAGTATTTTAAATCTGAACTTCAAATTTTATTAGATTTTATTTAGATTACATTTAAATGTAATCACATGTGGTTGATATTGCATTGGACAGTGCAGTGTTGGATCGGTACAAGTCTTGTTTCTATTCTGCCTTTTTCTCTCTCTCTTTTTTTAGTGTGTGAGTCGTCTCCTTCTCGAGAGATTCTTTTAGTAGAATCTTGTTCTAGTAGGTTGTTAATAATCCTCAGAGTTCCCCTAAAGATGTAAGAAATAGTGATTTTTGTCTTAAAGCTAATTATGTATTGTTAGGTTAGAAACCGTTTTCATTTATGATTGTGTAGAACCCTTCTTCCACCTAGCTCAGAAACAGTGTTCTTTATTTAAAGAATGAAGCCCTGCCTTGTGAGTCCAGTTGACTAGGTATAGCAAGTGGACCTGGCTGGCAGAACTTCATATTTAGAAGGGAGTGAGGATACAGAATGTCTCTTCAGGTTCAGGTCTAGTGCTAACTTCTTTCAAATGCCATTGGTTTTGAGAAGTGTGACCAGTTAGAAAATAGTTTTACTAACACTTAATAGTCTGTAGCCTAAAGGAAGAGAGAAAATGAATCTCACAGCTCTGTTATCCACCAAATACTGTTTTCTCTTCCAGAAATCACAGCATTTGCTTGCTGTGGTTTTCCTTTCTAGGTAATCGCATGAATTTCCTAAATGTGTAAAACTTTTTCTTCTTCTTTCGTTTTAATAGAAGTGGTGCTCTTAAAATAGTAACTAGAGGATAATGGTAATCCACTTGTCATTAGCTGCTGCCTAACTCCATATGAATTTCCTCAATGTATTAAATTTGCTCCTTAATTCTGCTTTATTCATTTCTTCTTTTGATTTTTGCAGACATTTTACAAAATACTTACAAAAAGACAAAGACTAATATAATGAACACCAATATTCACAGCTCCCAGATCATGAGATAAAACATGCCAGTAAAGCTGAAACCTTCTAGTGTATCCCCTTCCTATCACATCTACCTCTCGCTTGCAGTCACTGGTTTCAAATATTCTCTCTCTTTTTTTTTTTTAATAAAAACAAAAAACTTTTTTAAAGTAGGTTCTACTCCCAGCATGGGGCTCAAACTCACAATCTTGAGATCAAGAGTTGCGTGCTCCACCAGCTAAGGGAGCCGGTGAGGCATCCTTGTTTTCTCTCATTTCAGAACTTATTTATTTATTTATTTGTTCATTTATTCATTCATTCACTCATTCATTCATTCATTCATTCATTTTAGCAGGGGAGGGGCAGAGGCAGAGGGAGAGAAAGAATCTCAAGCAGACCCCGCCAAGCACAGAGCCTGACGCAGGGCTTAATCTCAAGACCCTGAAATCATGGCTTGAGCTGAAACCTAGAGTCAGCGCTCAACCAGCTGGGCCACGCAGCCATCCCTGTTCTCTTTCATTTAAAAAAAGCGTTTCCTTTAGACCCTTTGACAAAAGCAAGTATCCTAATAAATGTAGAAGAAGAAAAATATTTCACTAGATTATTTGCCTTTTCTTCTCCCAAGTTGAAAATACAGAATTTTTTTCCCCCGGAAATGGCTGGAATTTTCATGTGTGTCCACAAACCTAGAGGGCCTTAAGAATCTGTGTGTGTGACAGCGCAAATGACTATTTGACAACCAAGAAGAGAAGAAAGTAGGGTGAGTCTTCTTGTCCATCCTGTCACCAGGAGAATCTCCTGCCCTCCACACATTGATGTTCTGGCTTTGTCTGTGTGGGTTTGTCTTACTGAAAACCACAGCTCACGTGCAGCAGTAGCCGCAGGGAGGTCCTGCCACTGGTCCTCTTGTCTTCTTCGTCCTCTTCATCCTGTTCGACTCTCTGGCGTGTGGACACTTTCTCGGAGTTACCTAGAGCACTTAGAAGTGAAGAGACTAGTCCTCTCTTATTTTCCCTGTGATTACCCTAGTCCCCTTAGGCTGATTTCCTTAACCATTCATTCTCCCTTTTACTTTTGTTACAGAGAACTGAGAGAGTAATTTTAGGCCTTGGTGGTGGTTTCAGAAAGGACCAGGAGAGCTAGGATTTAAATGTTGACAATCTGATTTTGACCAATAAAATATGTTTTTTACCTAATAGTAAAAATTTCTTCTATCTAGAAAAAAAATGTTAAACCAATTATGAAGGATGACTTGTGGAAATTACTAATTGTCATAATGTGGTGAATTTTGCTTTGCTCTGCTTATGTAGCTACTTGAAGCCCCTTCTGGCTTTCACTGCCTGGACAGTTGGTAGTGGCCTTACAGTAGCTGGTACTATTGGAAGACTGATCTGTATTTCAGTGGATTCGCCAACTCTTGGAAAACCTATGGTGATTTCTTCTGAGGTCTGCATGCTTTGACTTCCTTCCTGCAAGTGCTTTTAGCTACTGAGTAGATTTCTGTTTTGCACTGTGTTTACTAATCCCCTAAGTATTGACTATCATGCTATAGAAACTCTCTTTGTCCCTAGCCTTTACGCACTCACGGCCCTATGTGTGTATACTCTCTATGCTGTAAACACTTCAGATGGAGTGTTCAAAAACATTGTTAGGCCTGATAGTAAATGAAATGACTTTTCTTAACTGTTTTTTGTATTTAGACTTTCCATAAAGTTATGGTCATTATAGGTTTTGAGGGCAAGGCAGAGGGGTGGAGCCAAGTTAAAAAGCTTATTACAGCAGATCTTTTTAAGCCAAACAATATTTGTCAAACTACTCTGTGGAAGGTGCTAGAGATAAAATAGCAACTGTCCCCAAAAACAAAATGATCATACTCAATGGTGTGAGTTAGAGAAATTATTGGAACAAATGTCTACCCTCTGATTATAAAATGAGATGGTGATAAAAATGCTATAATAGAAATATAAATAAGTTATTGAGAAGAAGTAGAGATTAATTCGAACCTAAGATAACAAGAAAAACTTCGTGGCAGAGTCCTTGTTTACGTAGGACTTTGAAAAATAAGTAAGAAAATGCTTGGTAGGAGGGGAGAGCAGACAGTATGTTTGTTTATGACTTGGATATGTAAGAAGCTGGAAGCTGAGCAGTGCCTAGACTATTTGGTGTGGATTGAAGCATTGAGTACCTTAAGGAGTAAGTTTGACGCAGAGTCAGAAAGGAAGCTTGAAGCCAATGCAGGGAGGGCCTTGAGGGGCTGAGGAATTGCATCTTTCTTCTTCTGACCTATGATTGTTTCATACTGGCAGAAGCAAGAGAGAGACACGGGGTCCCCCAGCTCATTGCTATAGTGAGCACTGTGAGTACTGGCATACTCTTCAGCGATGTTGAAGTGAAGTTAGGGCAATAAAGAAAGGCAGCCCAGAGTCTTCTGTCATCCCTGGAGGGAGTATAAAACTGACTCTCATTTCAGTAGTCAGAAGTCTCTTAAATGAGAGGACCAATCTCAACAGCTTTATTTCCTGGAGACTAGTTTTGATTGTTGAGAGTTGAAATAGTCTAGTCGGTTTTCATGTATGATATACTTTGTGATATCAGATAGCTACCCACGTAAATTTTTTCCTGATGAGTATGAGGGGACTTAATACTTGTAAATTGAATCATTTTAAATGGGCAAAGGGGATCCTGTACTAAATTCTACCGTTACATAGTTAATTTGATTATTTTAGAGCAAGACAGTAATCATCTGCCTTCTCCACTCTGTCCCCATTAATGCACTCTTCAGATTTTTTTTCTTATCAGCACTTTGAACTAAGAATCAGTATTGAAATTTTAACCTCCAGAACACATTGATTTTTGCCATTTGCAGATGATGAAATTCTCTACTATACTTAATTTAGAAATAATTTGTGTGAGTGGACTTGTTTCTAATTTGTCCTTGTTTTCTATGGAACACAAGTTGTTTGGGTCTAGGATGGGGTTTGGCAAACCTTTTCTTAAAGAGCCAGACAGTAAATATTCTAGGGTTTGGGGACCCCATGTTTTCTGTTGTGACTACTCAGTTCTGCTGTGTAGGGTGGAAGCAGCATGTGAATGAACGGGCATGGCTGAGTTCCAATAAAACTTTATTTTCAAAACAGGCAGCAGGCTGGGGTTTGCTGACTCCTGTCTAGAATTTTCTTCCATTTAAGTCGATTTCATTGGGGGCGGGGGGGAGAACAGGGCAAGATGCCAGTGATATTGCATAAGTAATTCCTGTAACTTAAGCAACTGTGGTTTGCAGAGGCCATTATTTTTAAGTTACACCATGTTACCTTTATATGTGTAATCAGAAGCAGAAATCTTTTCTTCTATCCTCCTTTCCATCCTGCTGCACCTTCTCCTCGGTCTTTTGAGTGCCCACCATGTAACAGATGGCAGGCTAAGCGCGATAGCTGGCAAGGCAAACAGTCGGGGTGGCGCCCGCCCTCAGGAGCTGCAGGGCCATAGAGGTGACACAGAAAGCAAATAGTAACTCTAGATTGTGAGAAGCGCTTGATGATTGCAGGCATTGTGTTGTGGTAGAGAATACAGGGAGGAGGGGGCTTTTGTATTTAGAGTGTTGGGGGAAGGCCTGTCTGAGGAAGTTGAGAAAAAGCTGACAAGATTTGTGACAGGCATCCGAAGACAGTCCTCCTCCCTCCTTTTCCTCTGAATGTCAGTGTAGACGTGGAGATCAACTACTCACATTTTCATAGAGAATATTAAAAGCTATTTTATATGATTTTTTTTCTCTCTCCCCTTTTAACTTCCTTTTTAGGCAAGGCTAAAGGCAGTAAGAACAAATGAAAAGTTTTGGGCTCCTGGTTAATACATGCACATACATTCTGAGTGTGCATGGAAGAGTGGGCTACCAGAATAAAGGTTTGGACATTGTAGCCTATTGTTCAGAGCCTCAGGGACGGGTGAGGCTTGTCGCTGCACTTGTGAGGTGGCAACGGCTCAATCAGCTGCATTATGGCGCTCCTGGAGCACACGCCCATGCAGTGGGGGAGTGGGGCCCTCTGCTGGCCGACTGTCGCTCACCGCTCTTCTCTGCCTGCTGAAGCCGCATGGTGGAGAGGTTTTCCAGAGGGCTCACTCAAGTGGTTAGGCTCAGGGAGAGGCAGGCTCCTGTCATATTACAAGCTCCTTAGGCTAGCGCTCGCTCCTGTGCATGGCTGCTTTTTTCTTGTCTGTAGTACACTGCTTACGAGTGCTCTTCACTTAACTGGCTACTAACGCTTTGGTGGAAGGTGAGGAGGTAGGTGTGGACTGAGTGAAGCATTTGTGTTTTCACCTGCTATCTTTGGCAGCCAAGTACCCAGCTAAAGTCACTTTGCTTTACTGATAAGTGACATTGACAAATACACAAAATGAATCTAAATTGGATTTGCATGTGGCAGCGTTTTGAGTCTTTGTACAGGAGGAGCATGTTCTACTTGGAGTGACCATCCTACAGAAGCCTTGATCTAGATGAATTCACCGTTTTGGCCTGGTTTGGGGTTTTTACTTTTTGTTATTGAGCTATTTTGTTTGTTTTGTTTTGTTTGTTGCTGTTGTTTGTTTTTTATTTTTATTTTGTCCCAACATTTTCCTTTATAGTCCACCATTAGATATTGATCAGTTGAAGCTCATTTTAAGACTCGTTGGAACCCCAGGGGCTGATCTTTTGAAGAAAATCTCCTCAGAGTCTGTGAGTTGATGCTTTGATTGTAATTATCTGCCCTATTGGGAGCCTCTGCCACTTGCCTTCCATCAATCTGTACTTTGCCCCGGGTATATTTGTAAGCATGTGTGCCCTTTTGTGCTGACTTCCAGGATGAGGGGGGTGTGTGTGTGTGTGTGTGTGTGTGTGTGTGTGTGAGTATGTGTACGTACGTATGTACGTGCACTCATCTGCCCCCATGCATGACTGTGTTTTGTTCTCTGTTGGAGTGTATACTTAGATCATGAGAGCTTGTAGTGGGCAGTAGTATTCCAGTAAATGATTTGACATTCTAACTCATTCCAAGAGATTAAAGGAAAATATGTCTCCATTATCAAGCCCCGACATCATCTTTCTCAGAATTTCCACATATATTTGAGTTCTTTTTACTTTTCAGTTAGTATGAGTTCTCAGAGCATGAGCTTTACCACATATTAGTCTAGCTTCACTACAAGAATGAAGTGTGCATTGTGTCTACACTACTGCCCTTTTCTGGAGGTTACTGCTTTTTATTGTTTTAGAATAGACGACTCACACGTCTTGTATAAGTTGTCTGTTCCCAAGAGGGGCACCTCTCCACCCTGTCTCTAGACCAGTCCTGATACCTCACATCGCTTGGCGTAGACTTGTAAATCCTTCCTCCCACAGCCTGCCTTTGTCATTACAAGCAGAATAAACTTTGGCGCTGAGGCTTTCCTGCCTCTAAGCAGGAATCTAGAAAGAAGCCGTGAGAATGTGACTCTGGCTTACTTTGGCTCCAGTTTCCTGCTGTTGGTCATTTTCTGGGGCCAGGGACAAGAGAGAAATCATGAAAGCTCAGCCTTTCTCCCTTTTCCCCTCTGTCTGCTGCCAGACAGTTGACTAAGAGGGAAAAAGAGCTGTGGAGCCGAGCTCCAGTTGTGCTTTCCTGAATTCTTCTCCCAGCATTCTGACTGAAGGGGTCCCTTTGCCCACTGCTGGGTGGCTTGAGGCAGGCTTGAGCAGGTGAGTTTGAATGGTTCATCATCTCCCTTATAACATAAAGAATATTGTCACCTGGTATGTTTCTGGTACATTCCATTAAAAGACCACAAAGCCCAGTGTATTTATGAATTTCCACTCTGAGAGATGTAAGAGACTGTGCTGGCTCTATTATTTTGTTTCACTTATTTATTTAAGATGAAGAAGGAAAAGCACAGAAAAGCTGTGGCTTGCCTGAGTCATGCACTGAGTCACTTGGCAGAGCGGAGCGTAGATCTCAGATGTTCTGATAACATGATCTCTAAACTTTAATCTCATGTGATTGCACACTATTTTGAAAGTCATTGTCAGAGTTATGACCACTGTGTCAACCCAAAGGAGTGTTTTCTTTTGCTTTATGAAAGGCAGAAGCTGGATAGATAGCATCAAAGAAGATACGGAATGCTACTTAGAAGGATGGTGCTTTTTTGTTTTAAATGCATGCGCTTAGAAAGACTGGTAATACAGAAGACATGGAGGCAAGGGAGTGGGGTGAGAGAAGGTCCAGTTTATTTACCAGTAGTACTAATGAGACTAAGATAGTAAATTCATTCTCTGTCTGGGAATGGCCACTAGCAGCTCCTTCTCAGTTCTCTCTCCCACACCCAACCGTCTGTCCTATAAGTATGCGCTATTAGTCACAAGAATTTCTAAAAGAAAAAACATGGATAATATAGTATTTACCTGTTATTAATCCATAATTTTTTAAAAAGATTTTATTTATCTATTTGACAGATCACAAGTAGGCAGAGAGGCAGGCAGAGAGAGGAGGAAGCAGGCTCCCCACTGAGCATAAAGCCCGATGTGGGCCTCAATCCCAGGACCCTGAGATCATGACCTGAGCTGAAGGCAGAGGCTTTAACTCACTGAGCCACCCAGGCGCCCCCATCATTTATTTTTAAGAAAGAAATAACATCAAGTGCCTAACCTAAGGAGATATCTTTATCTTGTGCAATATAGAGCACATCATACCTTTAAACAGCCCTAGAGTTGGGCATAATAAAATGGACTACCAGAATATAGAATGTACTCCAGCAATGAGTATAGGAATAAGAAAGCGTTTTCTTTTTTTTTCTACATGGTTATAGTAAGTAGATAAAAGGAGTTGAAATGGTAGACAAGATTTGTTTGATGTTAGTTATACTGTTAGTAATAAGTACCTTCTTTAAGTTTATCTTAAAATCATATGGTGTGTATGGGACACATGGTGTATAAATAACAAAGTCAGGTGAGTAAAAATGTTCAAGGATTTTAAAAATTGAAAGAAAAGTTCATTACTGAAGGAATGTAATGAGAGAAAGCCAATAGCTATTTCCATTACTCCTGAAAAGTAGTAAGATAGTGATGCCATCATTTTTTCCTTTACAAATTTTTATTTAAAATTCTAGTTAGTTAACATACAGATGTCATCACTTATGTAAAATTCAATCAATAAACAGTAAGACATTGTAAGAAAATGCAATAATGGATGGGCTGATTGACAACACATTGGGATGTGCTGTGAGAAAGGGGATAAACAGGTCATGGCAGCTAAGGAGAGAGGACTGTTTGGGTAGTGACCCAGGACCTTAATCAGTGAAAGAACAAAAAAATCATATTAAGAAATCAAAAGCCCTTTCACTGACTCCCATTTTTCTCTAGAAATATATTCTTCCTAACCTCCTGACAGGAAGGGGATATAATAACTTATTTAACTAAAGGAAACAAAAATAAAAAATGCACAGGCCAAATATTATTCCCAAGAAAGAGGAGAGAGGTGGCAGGATTCTAAGATTTTAAAACCCAACTGGTATTCTACTATTGCTGGTTTACTTAGTGAGCCCCTTTTGTTGTATTACTTGGCCTGCCAAGTACTGTTTGTTACGTCTCTCGTTTGAACGTAAATTTAAACTTTGTTGAGAGAATGTTAAAAGGGCTTCATGCCACCTTTTGAATTCTCTGGCCTCTGTCTTTGGGGGTAAGGAGTGGGAAGGGCTGGCTGGAGCGCCTGGTCCCAGCTCTCTCCTGCAGGCCAGCCTTCAAGGTATGTTTGTAGTCCTCTGGCCATTAGAGAATTCAAGAGCAGAGAATGAGTTAACATGAAAAATTATTGAAGGAAGCCACAAAGAAGTGTGATTCCCTGACCAGGGTTTTCATTGAAGATGCTGCAATAACCAGAGGAGGGAATTAATAGTTTAAGAAGAAAGGGAATATAGAAAGGTTTTACTTGAATTGCATTGATTTTAAAAATCCCATCACTCCTCCTTTAATAGGAACTCATGGTAAACCAACAGTTCAGATAACATTTTGGAGGAGGGGGACTTGCGTTCAAGTTGATGGCGCAGCAAGAAGAGAGAAGTGTGGAATACCGTTTCCATATGTGCTTGTACATACGGAAGACCTAGTAGTTTCCTCCTTGTCAGATCAGTGCAGAGCGTTTTGCAGACTTCCCCCAGCTGTTTATTAAGTGAAGTCAGCCTGTTCACCTGCTAGAGATTTTCGGGGGAAATCACTGGCATGCTATGCTACCGTCAGCAGCCTATTTTGTCTTTGTCGTTAGCTTCTGACTTTGCCCCGTGTCTCCTCTTTCTTCATCACCACTGTGTGTTTGTGGCATGTTTTATAAATGTACCACTACTAATGTCTTTGAAACTTGGCGTTGCTTATCAGCTCCCACACCCACCCATGTCTTACATTTGGAGGGGTGGTGCCTTGAAGAGTTACCAGAACCTGTGCCATGAAAATTTAACCTCTTCCTTGAATGGATATATTGAAAATTTTGTTTTGTTCTAAGCTGAATCAAAATTTTCTGAATCATCTCCATTTAAGCCCCCAAGCAAGCCGGTTTTGGCCATCGGTGCTTGAAAACAGTTCTCTGGCTGGCATCCTGGATCAAGGGGCAGTCTCTTTCCAGGGAGCCTAAAATAGTTAACATTAAAGATGATGCTAAAACTAAAGGAAAGTAATTTTCCATATCTTCATGGCCAGACGGGCTGCATGCCTAATAACTCTCATACCATTTCATGGAAGCGTGTTTCACATGCAGCCTTGGGCTCTGGCCTGGGGTGGACGGGGTGGGTGGGGAGTGGGTTTCTTTATTTGTTTCGGGGTGGCTCTTTTGGCCTTCTTAAGAATTTGAGTCGAAAGTTATTTTTTTGCACTGTATGTTTAACAATGCCCTTGACTAGGCGTCTAAGATATTAACCAGCTTCAGCAGATTATGCGTCTGACGGGGACCCCCCCTGCTTATCTCATTAACAGGATGCCAAGCCATGAGGTGAGAATAAACAGACTGGAGAGGGATAGCCAATTCAGAAGGCCCGTTCTCATTTTGTTGCCACTGTACAACCAACGCGATTTTTAATATCACTGAGTGCTTGCATGTGCCTTGAGGGTTACTAAGGTGATGACCACCTCTGTGCTATTGCAGGATGCTGGCATTTGGGATAAAATGTCATCCCGTCCTCTGCATTGAGAATAGAACTTATAGGCTTACAAATAGAAAGTGATAGGATTTTTATATTTAGCCTTTATGAATTTAGTGCTCAAGAGGCTGTTGTGTTTTCCTAGTGAGGGTATGTTAGCATCTGAGGCTAGAAGCATATTGAACTGAGGGCCATTAGGTTACTTGCATATTCATCAGTTTTTTATAATAATGACCAAAAGAGGATTCTTCCTTTAAGATAAAAAACAAGTCCATAAAATATCCAATGCTATTAAGTACTATATTTAAAAGAAAAGATACAAGTAATATGAAATAAATATGAACAACTTATATAGGGTTAGGTGTCTTCTTTACCAGTTCTTACTACTTAATCCAATGTTAGTTTTATTGTCAGAGATGGTTGGGCACTGCTTTCCACGGTGCCTTTAATCTTTTTGGGAGCCAGATTGGCATCACAGAGGCCCTTCCCAGCAGTGTTAGTTCTATTTCAGCTGTATTCAGTTGGTTTTAAAATTTACCTTTGCTTATCTTACTAGAGGGATGACTGTTCTCTTACCTCTGCTTTCCGCTTTCCCTTGATCCTTTTATCTATGTGCTCAAGTAGGAAGGGATTACAGACATGTGGATACCAGTTCCTAGAACTTTCTTTTCAAATTGGAGAGAGTCTCAGCCAAAGCAGACCTCTCCTTGCTGTACATACAAGGACTAAGAAGATGAAGTAGTCGCCCTAGTAACCAGAGCTTTTTCTCGGCTTTTGTACACACACACACACACACACACACACACACACACACACACACACTTTAACTGTTGAGCTGTATTAAAACAGGAATTTTAAGGAAGTGATTATGATAGATTCAAAGAAGTTTTATCTCTACTACTCAGGTGGACTGATAGTGGAATTTCAGTTTTGAAACAGGGGAGGTCATAGACACAGTTTAATACCAAATATCGGAAGTACACATTTATGAATTATATTTGTGTTTATATGATTATTCTTAGGATCAGTTTTGGGGTTTGCCTTGGTAGAGCTGTCAGTCCTTGAAAGTATTGACACCTTAAGTTCCTTTGAGTAGAGTTCAAATTGTGAAGTTGAAACACCCTTAGGGAGTGAGAGCAAACTTTCCAAAGGCAATGGGGAAAGCAAGTGATGTTTGTTGAGTTCCCACTCTGCACCGAGTACTGTGCTAAGGAAATACTGGTTTTGTTATCTCCAGTCCTCACTGCAGCCCTGTGAGTAGGCATTGTTAATCTCATTTTATAGAAGAGGAACTCAAGCCTTAAAGAGAGTAAGTAACTTGCCCAAAGTTATAAAGTCAACATTCAACTCAAGCCTGTTCCACCATAGGGACCAAACTTGTAACAAATATACTGGTAATATAAATGTTGTTTGTATCAGAATTTTAGTTTGAAGCTTTTTCATGAGCCTTATTTGAATATCACAGTAACCATATGATACAGGCAAGCCAAGAACTAATATCTAATACTAACATTTTGCAGATGAGGTCACTGATACATTGGTTGAGACTTGTGTAAGAAGACATAGTTTCTGAGTGGTAGGGGAAAGATTTCTGCACAGGCCACAGAACTTAAAATCCACTATTCTTTGTCACTCTTACTAAATTGCTTCAGTATTTTTAAAGTGTGTTCAAGACTTTTAGAGTGATACATTAAGCTTATGTTTACTTTCTTATTACCAAGATTACTTTGTTAGCAAGGTTTAACACTGATACCTTTTTTTATGAACTAAGAGTACCTACTGAGATCAGCACCATTAGAAGACTGCTGGTCCTAGACTCTTCTTCGGATTACCAATCCTTAGGCTAATTTTAGTTTTCTAGGAAGGGTGTCTCAGAAAGGGGAACTTCTTAGATATCTTGGCCTCATTTTTTTTTTTTTTAACTTCTGATCCTTTGATCAGAAAGCTAATAAAACAGAACTTCATTGCTTAGCATTCTCATTCACTTGTCATGTAACTGTGAGAGATACCCAGAATAAACAAAGGTGCTGATCATATGTAAGGAAGTTAGGATGGCAGTAAGAGAGAAATCTTTTAATTGAATATCAAAGACAGTCATAAACATTGAAGCTAGCAGACCTTGTCTGTTAACACTTGCTCCTCGGCAGGACCGAGACTCTCTGGGAGCCGTGACATTAGTGAACAAAGCCATTTGAAAACCTTTTATTGTTGCAGGCAAGAAACTACATTCAGTCTTTGACCCAGATGCCGAAAATGAACTTTGCAAATGTATTTATTGGTGCCAATCCCTTGGGTAAGTTGATCCTCTCCTCACCTCATGAATATTGAATTGTTAATGACATAAGTTGGGGATTTAAAGAAGAGTTTTTCCTTTTGGCTAAATAGGGTACCATTAATTAAATCCTGGAAGGTGGTAAGCAATGCCATTTCTTATCTATGTTTTCGTTGTTGGGTTTTTAAATCATGTGATATGCTGGTGGGGGAAGTGAGCTTTCACAGTGAAAAAAGGAGAGCAAATAGTGGGAATGTTGGGAGAGAAGATTGAAGGGCACAGGAAGAAGGACGTACAGAGGAAAGCCTATGACTTCACAACTGCTGCTCTTCTGTGGTGTCCCAAGCCAGGGGCAAAAACAACCAAAGCATGGATGGGTGTTCATAGGACCCCCAGGAGTTCCCCACAGTGTGCCTTGTGCAGCCTGTAGCTTCCCAGTGCCACAGATCCTGCCATCCTCATGCAGTTTTTCCTTTCTCCCCTTCTTCTCCCCACCCCACAACCCTGCGGGAGTTAACCATTCTGTCTTCTTTATGGAGTGTGTTTGCCACGTCAGACTTTAAGGAATGGCTCCATATTCCTTCCTGCCGCCGTCACTTCCGGGATCCTCAGCAAAGGGATGTGATCATGGTTAGCTGTGGGATGTGTACTGCCTTGGCTGAAAAGGGAGTTGATTTATTCCTTAAATTTGGGGGCTAATATGTACTTTGGTTGGCCCTAGAAGTGGCATTGCTAAGACCCTACTTCCCTGATCAAAGATTGTGCAGGAGACCATGCCATTTTACAGAAGACACAGAAAAATCAGACCAGGACTTCCTATGAGACAGGGAGGGGAGCCATGCTATGATAATATAACCAACCTTCTCACTTTCCTGAAGATTGTGTTATATTGGCATGTTCTCAGATCTCTCAGTGGGTCATCCCTTTGCTGGGTCCCAGCAGCTGTGCTGCAGGTTTAGTTTTATACTTTGAGAGCTGATAGTCCTGATGCTGTCTTCAGAAGCTGTAGTGCAAGCTCAGTGGTTTTCCCTTTTTAAGTACCTCAATGGTTGTTGAGAATTATTTCAGTGTCACTGTGATAATTCTTAGAATAGCAGAGATGCTCACATTCTTCGAAATGTTGGGCAGTCCTGGGTGAATCTTTGTCAGCCTTGGAGCTTGTAAGTAGGCCAGATCTCAGCTGGGCCACTCTCACATCCAAAAATGAGTCCACAAACTCATCAGGGGTATATACAAAATTTTAGGCAGTTGGTTTAGGTTTGCATCTGCCCAGTGGTATGCTCCCATTGGCTTTGTAGGATTTATTTGAACCGTATTATCTAGTTCAAGGATCTGTGACAAGCTCTATTTGAGTTGTAAATAATCTAGGACGTTGGGAAATTATGTTGTATGCTGGTAGCTTTCTTGTCTGTCATCCTGCTCCGATGTATTTTCATCATACCAGTTCGTGTTTCAGACCTGGCAGTGCTCACTGTTTCACTTCCCGTTAGCCAACTCCAAGAGATTTGTTAACTTATTTTTCCATGGGGGGGTGGGGGTGGGAGTGGGATGTATGTGTCCCAGTAGCTTATTTAGGTCACATCCATCCTTCTCTGGAATCATGACATTTAAACATTCAAAAGAACTGGATACCACTTAGCAATACAGACTGCCAATGAGTTGAATAGAGGCTTTGGGCCATCTGGTGCTCAACACTGCAGTTCTCAGAATTGAAACATGCCTAATAGCTCACTGCCAAATAGTGACATCATACAAAGAGTTTCTTCTTGCAGACAGAACATGGTGTTACTGACCAGGAACTTGTGCTCAGCATATTAACTGAGCAGGAACACACCAACGATGTAAATAATGACAGCTGTATTTTGTCAGTCACTGACTTCATGTTTGACTGTTATTCTCAAAACATGAATTAAAACTTGAATTGCCCTTTGATACAGTGTGTGTATTTGTAGCTGTCAAGATCTTAGAGGAATCTTTTCCTTACCCCTGACCTTACTTCTCATTAAGGTATTGGTTATTAGGACATAGTACTTTTCACCCTAGAAAACCCAATCAGATGCAATGTGTGGCCCTTAATTGGATCCTGACTTGAACAAACCAGGTATAAAAGACAACTTTGGGATAATTGGAGAAATTTTAGCATAAACTGGATTTTAAATGATATTTGAGAATTTAGTTGTCAGATATGATGGCTTTGTGATTATAAAGAAAGATGTCTTTCTTCTGAACTATTTAGGGGTAAAGTAGCATGTCTTTCATTTTATTTTAAAATGGCGCAGCAGTTGGGGTGCCTGGGTGGCTCAGTGGTTAAGCGTCTGCCTTCAGCTCAGGTTATGATCCCTGAGTCCTGGGAATCAAGCCCCACATTAGGCTCCTTGCTCGGCCGGAAGCCTGCTTTTCCCTTTCTCACTCCTCCTGCTTGTGTTCCCTCTCTAGCTGTGCTTCTCTCTGTCAAATAAATAAATAAAATCTTATAAA
The DNA here is from genome assembly GCA_004023965.1 of Spilogale gracilis. Lineage (NCBI taxonomy): Eukaryota > Metazoa > Chordata > Mammalia > Carnivora > Mephitidae > Spilogale > Spilogale gracilis. The sequence continues at coordinate 72,834 of PITA01007471.1, read as the reverse complement.
AAGAAATAAAATAAAATAAAATGGCCCAGGAAAAACACAGATAGATAGAGAAATAAATAATGTTAATTGTTGGATATGGGTGGCGGGCATATGAGTATTCATTGTACTATTATTTTGTATATTGAAATTTTTCATAGTGAAAATTTTTATATTTCTCTTATCCAAATACCATGTCTTACCCACATACCCATGTAAAACTCTCAATTTCAATTTGTTCATTGTTGGAAGATCTGTTTGATGACTATGCATTGCCTTATGTTAGTAAATAAACATCACAGGGAAACAAAAAAAGTAAAAAAAAAATTAAAAAAAAACCACCCTGCTTATCTTTTCTAGATTACTTTGGTTATAGATTTTTTTTTGGTTTTTTTTTTTTAAGATTTTTATCCATTTATTTGAGAGAGAGAGCATGAGTGGAGGGGGGGGGGGGGGGCAGAAGAAGAAGGAGAAGCTGACTCTCTGCTGAACAGAGAGCCAGATGCCAACACCAGCTCTATCCCAGGACCCTGGGACCATGACCGGAGCCGAAGGCAGAAGCTCAGGTGACTGAGCCACCAGGCGCTTGTAGGCTTTCCTTTTGACAAAGTTTGACTATGTGGTAGCACTTTGACATTGATGTTCCACAAAAGCTTGTTCAAACAGTCTCAGTTATTTTTAAAAATTCCTCTTTAGTAATGTATTCTTAATACAAAACACATCCATACACATACACACACACACACAAAAAAGAAAAAGGATAATGTTTCCTAGAGCAGACACATAGGGTGAAAATTCTCTGTCCTGTATGAAGACTCAGAACCATGTGTTTGCTTAATTAAGGCCTAAGTTTTGCTAACTTGTTAATAAAAACTCTTTTTTTCCTTCCAATCCATGGACTGAAAGCTGTCGACTTGCTGGAGAAGATGCTTGTATTAGATTCAGACAAGAGAATCACGGCAGCCCAAGCCCTCGCACACGCCTACTTTGCTCAGTACCATGATCCTGATGATGAACCCGTGGCTGATCCTTATGATCAGTCCTTTGAAAGCAGGGACCTCCTTATAGATGAATGGAAAAGTAAGTCATAAGAGCAGGGTTAACATCTAGTGTGAGGACTTAAATTTAAAAATCTTTCTTAGGTGAGCCACTAACCAAAAGCTGTGGAAAGTAGAATTTCTGGTTATAATCAACTTGTTAAAACTGGCAGCTAGTGTCTCTGATGGAGATGAGGACACTCTCTGGACCTTTGAGGTGCTTATGTCTGGTCTGATTTTGCGCACAGCCCTGTCTGTATAGAGCTGTATAGAGCTCTGTCTATATAGAGCTTCAAGGTTCTCCTAACCTGCATTTACGATATCTGAGATAAGTAGGGAATAAGGTATTTTTATAGTTTTACGATTGCTAGAACTCTAGAATAATAGTTTTACAATTGATAGTTTATTTCTTGTCTGTTATCTTAGACCTATTTAGGGACACAGCCGGAAATGGAACCTCTGTGTCATCTATTTCCATCTATGTTCAAATTCTTTGCATAAGACACACATTCAGAACTCCAGGTAGATAAGCCAGAATTATCTGTTGCTGTAGCTTATGGGAGTGCTCTGTTATTCTTGAGCTCCTTCTCCAGAAAGCTTTAAAAAAGGAGGCACTGCTGAATGAAACAAATAAGTAAAAATAGTTCTTTTTTTTTTGTAGCCTTGAACTTCTGTGTAATCACATGTTCCATTAGGGTATCACACGTAAGCAGGGAGGTGGTCCATCAAACCACTAGCCTGGCCAGGAAGGAAAGATCTTGAGCCTGGAAGGTAGAGTACCCGCCAGTGAAGAGAGTAGTCTAAACTCTCACATCCTACCTTTCCTTCTGGATTTTTAGGCCTGACCTACGATGAAGTCATCAGCTTTGTGCCGCCGCCCCTTGACCAAGAAGAGATGGAATCCTGAGCACCTGGTTTCTGTTTTGTTGATCCCACTTCACTGTGAGGGGAAGGCCTTTTCATGGGAACTCTCCAAATATCATTCAAGTGCCTCTTGTTGCAAAGATTTCCTCTGTGGTGGAAGGGATTTGTGTGTGTGTACGTGCGCTAGTGTATATGTGTGTGTATGTGTGTGTGTGGTCCTGTGCGTGTGCATGTGTGTGTCTTTTACGGGAGGGTAAGAGAATAGGAGCAAACTAGGATCACAGTGACTTCACCTTCAGGTAACAGAAGCGCCGAGGTGGCCTCTGCTTGCCCTCTGTGCGAGTCAGCTCAGGCAGGCAAGGGCTGCCATCTTGTTCAGGTGTGTTACATGCAAAGTAAAGATATTAAACGGCCCGGATCCCAGTCATGCTTTTGCCATTTTGGCCTCTCCCACGGTGGAGGATAGCGGGCGCACACTTTCTGGCTGCCGCGGAAGCCAGCCCTCAGCGACGACGCGCAGCCACCAAGGACCAACTGGCTTCTGTGTGCTAGTCTGTGATTGATTTGTTTGGTGTGATTCTCAGAACTCAGCAGGTATGTCTGAAACTGTAAATATGCTTGTGCCTTAAGAGGAGAGAAGAAAGTGTAGATAGTTCAGACAGCGCGGCCGAGGACGCGGACCCAGGCAAGCAGCCTGGTTGTCGGACGGCCACCGGCAAACCAGAAGTGACCAGGGAGCCCTCGGAGGCGTTGTGTGTGCATGTGTGCGCATGCGTGTGTGTGCTTCTTTCTCTCTCTCTCTCTCTCTCTCTCTCCACCCTCACCCCAGGGGTTGCCATTTCTCTGCTCGCCCCTCCCCACCTCCAGTGTGGTTTCTTGCGCATTAGTCCCAGCAGGCAGAAGCCGGTTCTTGCTGTCAGTGTACTTCCTGTGTGCTCTTTATTCCCAGCAGAGTGACGCTGTGTTTTGCACGTCTTGGCTATTTGAGCATGCAGAGCTGCTTGTCTGTTCTCTTCGGGAGGCCCTGGTGCCAGGCAGGTTTGCCAGTGAAGACTTCTTGGGTAATTCAGAGCCCGCGGCACTTCCGCTGATGCCACGGGCAGGCGACATCATCCTCTCTCCAGCCCCAGTACTATTTTGTGTTGAACACAATTGATACTCCAGGTGCTTTTGATGTGAAAACTATGAAGAAATGGAACAGATGGGTGTATAGCATTTTTGTTCTTGCCATCTGATTTTCGACAAACTATTTTTGGGGAGCCATCATGGGAAAGATCAGGGCTTTTTCCAGGAATATCTCAGACTTTGAAAAACAGTTGTTCTCTTCACTCCCAATAGCCAATGCTAAGAAATGCTGAAAATCAAAGTGAACAATAAAAGCTCATGAGGCCAGAACTTCCTTTTGCTATCTTTGTCTAAAAATGGTTATTAAAAAAAAGTAATGAGGTGTCTTTTCCACCCTTCTTTGGAAGAGGGACTTCTTGGCAGCTTAACATTGACTTCCTGGTCTTGGTGTGGGGAGAAATAAATTTTGTTTCAGAATTTTGTATATGGCAGGAATCCTTTGAGAATGTGATTCCTTTTGATGGGGAGAAAGGGCAAATTATTCTAATATTTTATATTTTCAACTTTATATAGATGAAATATCCTCAGGGGTGGAGAAGAGTTGTTTTCATAATTTTCTGAATTGCAAGCGTCTTGTGCTACATAAGGGCCCATGTATTTAAATCTCTTGTGAAATAAGTGTAAAGCCACTTCCACTGTTGGCTGTGTGACAAAAATCTTGTATTTGGGACAAGGTGTATCCATTTCTCTATCACAGCGCAGTGGCACTTGCGCTCCGGAGGGACGGGGTAGGACCCCTGAGTCAACTGGAGCAAGAAGGAAGGAGGCAGGCTGATGGTGATTGCACTTCACCCGGGATTCTCCCCCTCTTTAAAGGAAAGTGGACGCAAAGGCCTCATCTCCTTTATATGCAGTTCAAATCCTCACAATCCACAGCAAGATGAATTTTGTCAGCCATGTTTGGTTGTAAATGCTAGTGTGATTTCCTACAGAAATACCGCTCGGAATATTTTTTCATAAAGGTCTTTGCACATGTGATTTATATGCATTAGGAGGCTGAATGTTCGAGGAGCCTGGACTCAGCTGGAGCCTGTGGTAGAGCTCCTTGGTCTCTGAGCATCATGCTCCCATCTCCTGATTTCTCTGAACAGAAAGCAAAAGAGAGAATGAGGGACACTGCTATTTTATTTGTATTCATGAACTTGGCTGTAATCAGTTATGCCATATAGGATGTCATACAATACCACTGGTTAAAATAAAGCCTATTTTTCAAATTTATTGAGTTTCTCAACTTTATTGTATTTTTATGTCGATTGTTTTTTATTTAGTGCACAACATGGCATTATCTTGATGTTCTTTCAGTTGTGGCCTGGCATATGTTTCTAATAGAACTTAATATTTACTCCTACAATTTAGAAAACACTCTGACAGATTGTACACCTTCTGGTGAAACAGATCTGAGTCTTTGCTGTAGATGGGTAGAGCAGGGGGTAGTAAGTAAGGTATAACTTGGCAGGCAGAGGATTACTACACTTGGGTGTCAGAGTGGCCTAGGATAGGGGTCAGCAAACTACGGCCCAGGAGCCGGATCTAGTCTACCATCTGTTTTTGTATAGCCCGCTAAAAATGGTTCTCACATTTTGAAATGCTGCAATCAAAAGGACAGTATTTTTGTAGTGTGTGAAAAATAACGTAAAATTCAAATTTCAACATCTATAAATAAAATTTTATCGGAACACAACCACACGTTGGTTTATGTATTGTCTGTGGCTGCTTTTGTGCTACACGAAGTTGAATAGTTTCAGCAGAGACCATATGGTTTATGAAATCAACACCGTTCACTCTCTGGCCCTTTACAGAAAAAGTTTGCTGACCCCTGGCCCAGGTCTTCAGTTTCCTCGTGTGTCAGACACGGTTTGTTTAGATAGTTGTTTGGGTTCTTTTCAACTGTCTGTAGAAAGTATACTTTTATTTGAAAATCGCCAGAGAAGGTTGTGTGTATACACATATATGTACATTGTTCATAGAATTTGAAGCAAATGTGTTTTATGACTCTCTTGTCTTACGGCCCTTGACAATATTCTTCAAAACTGCTGAATTGTACCACAGGAGTAAGGGCTGCAAGGTCCCATGGCGTTTTCAGGGCCCGTGTTGGTGTGCTTCCTTTCTCAGTGGCCTAGGAATGCTAAGAGGTGTCCCAGGGTGGATTGTGAGGCCTAGCCTGTGAGGATATCAAGAGTGTGCAGCTGGGGTTTTGTCCTGTGCTTTCTGGGCCCAGCTGGCAGCCGGGAATGATGGCAGACAGCAAACAGATAGAAAGACATGGCTAGAAAAGAGCATACACAAAACTCAGTAACCATCTCTCGGTAGTGGGATTATAGAAGGCTCTAACTTTGTGCAATTTCCATTATGTTTTGTTACAAGAAACTGAATAATTTCTTTTATAATCTGAAAACTTGAAAAAAATCTTTTGATAAGATTTTTTTGGGGTGCCTGGGTGGCTCAATTGTTCAGTGCTTATCTTTGGCCCAGGGTCCTGGGATCAAGCCCCGCATTGGGCTCTCTGCCCAGCAGAGAGTCTGCTTCTCCTACTGCCTCTGCCTCTCTCTCTCTCTCTCTCTCTCTCTCTCTCTCTCTCTCTCTCATGACTAAATAAATAAAATCTTTTTTTAAAAAAAGATTTTTTTCTTTTCTTTTTTCTGGGGGGGAGGTATGTGTGACCTGGGGAACCATTCCCCAATTTCAGTTTTGTCAGGGTCAGAGCCCAACTTTCTAAGATGGAAGAACATCTGCTGGAAAGGAGTTACACTCAGCTGTTGGGCCTCTGACAGCAGAACACCACCACTCCTTCGTAGAGGACTCTCCCCCCCGCTGGCAGGGCCTGGCGGTTTCCTCCGCAATAGAAGAGTGTATTTTATGGATTTGAAGCCAGATTTTTCAAGTTTTGGCATTCTTGACATCTTGAGTCGGATTGTTTCTTGTGGAGGCTGACCTGTATGTTATAGGTGGTTAAGCTGCGTCCCTGACTTCTACTCACAAGATGACAACAGGATCCATACTCTCTCCCCCCAACTCTGACAGCCAAAAAATATCTCCAGACATTGCCAAATGTCCCCTGGTGCAAAATCACCCCTGGTTGAGAACCACTGGTCTAAATCTGAGACGCCCTCAGGGTGTCCCACTCTGTCGGTCAGAGCAGGTGACTATTACCTCGGGGTCGTGAGTTCAAGTGCTGTGTTGGGCCTAGAGCTTACTTTCTAAAAAATGTGCACACACACTTGTGTGTGTGTGTGTGTGTGTGTGTGTGTGTGTGTGTGTTTCATTAAAAGATAATAAAGCTGAGACACCTCCGGTCTTAGAAAATTACAAAGACTTTTCTTGAAGAAATAATCAAAGGTTAACACCCACCAACCTGGTCTCACTTAAAGATGTAGGAAAGGCCTTTTTGAAGAATGGGTATCCCCTTTTTGGAGAAAAGGAAGATGTTAGTTCAGGAAAGAAGTATGCTTGATACCGGATGGAAGCTCTTCCATTTTTCAAAAGAAGAAAAAGGAAGTGGGTGTTGAGGGAATAAAGTTTTTCTTTGTGCAGAAGTGTTTGGCCATTGCCACAGCCAGAACATTAAACTAGAGAATGACTGCAAGATTTTCTTAGGCAGGTGATGGGTTACTGTGGAAAGAATACTGGATTTTGAAGCCATAAATCCCAGATTCAAATCCTGACTCAGTCTTTTGCCAGGCATATGATACTGGGATAATAGTTTTTAGTTTTCAAGTGACTAATTGTAAAGTTTAATTTTTTTTAAAAGATTTTATTTATTTGACAGAGAGAAACACAGCCAGAGAGGGAACACAAGCAGGGGGAGTGAGAGAGGGAGAAGCAGGCTTCCCGCCGAGCAGGGAGCCTGATGTGGGGCTCGATCCCGGGTCTCCAGGATCATGACCTGAGCTGAAGGCAATCGCTTAACCAACTGAGCCACCCAGGCGCCACCACTAATTGTAAAGTTTAAATGAAATAACTTCTCTGTGGCCTGGATGTTGGGCATGGTTTGTCACTTGAGCTGATCTTGGGTGTTGTAGTTGTTCTATCAGAGTCAGCGTGGGAGTGTCCTCCCTATCGCGTGAGCCTCTAAAACCACGTGGGAGGAGAGCTCCCAGGATGCAATAGTCTGGGGCCTAACTCCAGTGCAGTTTCTGGAAAATTCCCATTATTGAGGCCAGAGGCTGTGGTCTGAGTATGCACAGTCAGAAGGACACTGTTGTACTGCAGACCTTTTTGGTTAATTTGGTTTAAAGAATGTGTTTTATTTAGAAGTCACCAAGAAGTTAAGTGAGGAAGTAACCTCAAATCCAGTTTTGAAGAAAATGTATATACACCACCACTTTTTGGTGGGTGGGGGCGGGCGGGGGTGTAAAAAAAGATATAGCCTAGCCCCCTGACAAAGAACTCCGGTAAAGCTCTCAACTCTATCAGATCCAACAGGCTGCTTTTGCAGAACTAACATTTCGAAACATCTACTTTAGGATCCTCAAGTGAAGTTCACAGATAACGTACATAGACACACATGATTTCAAAGGAGGTAAAATGATATAATGTAAGTGAGAGATAAAGAAAAATGATACGTATCAATACGCAAATGCTCAAGCATAAATACATAAAAGAGATCATGAAGCTGTTAGATGGTTGTACCTGAACAATCATCTTGAATGGGACCACTGTGTTGCCTTAGCTCAGCAGCTCAATTGGACTATTGTCACGATTGGACTGCTATCAGTCATGTCTTTTTTTTAAAGATTTTATTTATTTGACAGAGAGAAACACAGCCAGAGAGGGAACACAAGCAGGGGGAGTGAGAGAGGGAGAAGCAGGCTTCCCGCTGAGCAGGAAGCCCGATGTGGAACTCGATCCAGGGTCTCCGGGATCATGACCTGAGCCGAAGGCAGTCGCTTAACCAACTGAGCCACCCAGGCGCCCCCAGTCATGTCTTTCTGAAATTAGTGAACAACTCTTAGTAAAATTTCAAGGGAAACAAGTATAATCTTTTTTTATTTACCCAGTTGTGATCCTGGAAATTTTAAGTATAGACGCAAAAAAAAGAAAACAAAATCAAACACCAACCTGTGTTTTATACATAAAATCAAGTTATGGTCTAGGCTAGATAACAATAAATAGATTTTTCCACCTACATGAATGTCCAGCAGGGCGTATTTTGTTATACGAAGCAATTCCTGTTGAGAATCTCACTCTGCGTGATGCCTCCTGTGTGCGAAATATCAGAAAGCCCCGGTCATGGCGCTGACCATCCATGACTCCACGACTTCCCAAGTTCACCCTCTGAGACCTGATGACCTAGACAGGCATGGCTCGGCAGTGGCGGGGGAGGCTGTGGAGTGAAACCTCCACGCTGAAGGACAAGTCTGATTTCCTCTCCTCTCCTCCTTCCCCTCTTTCCTTCCTTCCCTACTAAACAGTAGTTATCTTATTAAACCCCTACTGTGGGGCGTCTGGGTAGCTCAGTGGGTTAAAGCCTCTGCCTTCTGCTCAGGTCATGATCTCAGGGTTGAGCCCCACATTGAGCTCTTTGCTCAGCGGGAAGCCTACTTCCTCCTCTCTCTCTGCTTGCCTCTCTGCCTATTTGTAATCTCTCTCTGTCAAATAAATAAATAATATCTAAAAAAAAAGGTGTTTACCCCTACTGTATGCTCTACAAGTCATGTCTCAAGTTCTCATCCAGAGTCACAGAACAACTGAAGCTGGAATCCGCCGACTATTCTGGAATCAACATCGAAGGACTCCTAGTTCCACAGTTTTACAGCATTGACATTAGGCCTCTCCTGGTTTTTGAAAAAAAAATCAAGAAAAAGATGTATTCAGTCTGCATAGTTTCCCTAAGGACTTGCTGGCTATTTCCGACCAAAGAGGAGAGGAGGAAAAAGGACACCAATGTCCATGGCAGCCACAGTTGGGCAAGTGGTGCCTCCCCCACTTAGTGCATGCTGGGCCTCTCCCCGGCCTTCCTGTTCACCTGGGGTGGATATGCACCCCAGCCCTCAGGAGGGAAGTGGGGCTGAGGAGGGACCGCAGCAGCTCCCTCTGCCTCCAATCACTGCTTCCCGCTCTCTAGGGCCGTGCTCTGCATGTAGAAAGCCCCTACCAGGGGCTTCAGCAGAAGCCCCTGCCTTCTTCTTGCTCCTCCAAGCTACGGATCCCTGTCACTCTCTCTCTGTAAACCTTCCCTGGGCCCCCCCAAGCTTGGATGAGAGGTCCCTTCTGTGTGCTCTTGTTCTTTTCTGCACCGATTGGGGGCGACGCTGTCTGGGCTTTGTCATCACTGCTTTGTCATTGCCTGGGCTTTGTCTCACCTGCTCCAGAGAAAAAACACACAAAGGTTAAGAACACAGGCCCTGGAAACATTACGAAGTGGGTCCAAGTCCTAGCCCCTCGAGCTCCCAGGGAGGGGTCCAATCTTGAGCGAATTCCTTCATTGTTCTGAATCTACCTCGTAGGGTTGTTGTGGGGATTATATGAGCTGAGGCGTGTGAAACCCTTGGCACACACTACTCGGTTCAGGACTATATGTCCTTGAGGGCACAGACCGTCTTGTTCATGGCTGTGTCCTTGCTACCTGCCACACAGTGGGCAGCCACCTTCAGTGACTGAGTCAGTGAACGACTCTCCTCTTTTAATCACTCGCACATTGTCTTGTCCTCTGCTTCCTGTTTTTATAATCGACGATCTTGAAAAGCAAAGGCCATCTAACGAAAGAGACCAAATATGGACCAGAATTGGTGCTGTGTGGAAGTTTCCAGTTTAAGAAGAGACGAGCGTTAGGACGTCTAATCCTCTTGGCTGCATCTTGCTGTGTCAATTGAGTTGGACGCCCAGCACTTTAATAACTTGGAACAAGAATGAAAGATTATTGAAGGTGGCTGATGGCCATGATCCAGATAATTCCTACTGTTTCCCCATCCATCTGCCACTTTAAAATGAAAATATCAGGGGGTGCCTGGGTGGCTCAGTTGGTTGGGCAACTGCCTTTGGCTCTGTTATGATCCTGGAGCCCCGGGATGGAGCCCCGCACCAGGCTCCCTGCTCGGTGGGGGAGTTTGCTTCTCCCTCTGACCTCTCCCATATCGTGCTCTCTCTCATTTTCTCTCCCTCTCTCTTTTTCAAATAAATAAATAAAATGGTTTTAAAAAAGGAATCTGAAATGAAAATATCAGGGGAAAAGAAAGGGAAATCCGAAGTCATTATGATATCTTGTGCACTCATCCAACCATTCCATACACACCTGTTGGGTAACTTCTATGTGTCAGGCACTGGGAACACGGGGGAAAAAAATAAAAGTCAGATTCCTGCCCTCTCAGAGTTGATGTTCTTAATGGGGAAGATGGTCACAAACAATGTACTATTTCCTCGGCACCCCCAGGACAGGACCTCTGCGTGCTCATTGCTGGGGGCCATTTCTGGGCCAGGGGCCCAGGGGCCATTTTTGGTCCCTCTCCCTGGCATCCAGCTGACAATGGGACTTTGTCACGGGCCTGCTAGGCTCGAGTGTCCCTGACCTGATTGGTTGACTTTCCTTGCAGGGTCATGTAGTCACCCGCTTCTGGTTGGGACATGCTGCAATTCCCCTCAGTCATTGCTCAGGGATGACACAGCTGGCGGTTAGGGCCCTGTCCCGAAAACTCAGCCCACGGCTCAGTCCAGTGACAGAGGCCGAGACTCTCTGATAATGGCCGCTGACAAATGCTCGTGGTGAGGAGTGTTCCCATCTGGAGGCTGTTGTTCCACTGACAATCCCCACCTGCTCCTCAGCTAGAAACATCCCTGCACCGAGCCTCTCCCGGCCTGCGCCCAGGTACCCGCTGCTGGTGTTCTCTTTTTTATTTTATTTTACTTTTATTTATTTGAGAGAGACAGAGAGAGCATGAGCAGGGAGAAGCACAAAGGGAGAGGGAGAAGCAGACTCCCCGGGGAGCAAAGAGCTGACACAGGACCCGATCCCAGGACCTTGGGATCATGACCTGAACCGAAGGCAGACTCTTCACCGACTGAGCGACCCAGGCATCGCCCACGGCAGGTGCTTCTGTAACTTGTACCAAGCTCGCCAGCATCAAAGCCCTGACCACATTACTTTCTTTAACTACTATTATTCTTCCATGACACAGAATGTATTTATTGTTGAAAAATTTTTCAGTGTAGCTAGGTAATATCCACAATCCCGCTCCCCAGAAAAAATAGCTCTTGACAGTGTGCTTTAAGCTCTAGAGTTCTTCAATTTGTAAAAATACATAACTTCTATAAGAATAAATGCAGATTATTCAGTCTATCTGTGTCAATAAATGGCTTTGAGACAACTGGACTGTTACTTTCCTCCTTTAGCCAGGATCACTTCCAGCTAAAGCAAAGGTTTTTTTTTGTTTGTTTGTTTTAAAGGTTTTATTTATTTGACAGGGAGAAACACAGCCAGAGAGGGAACACAAGCAGGGGGAGTGAGAGAGGGAGAAGCAGGCTTCCCGCCGAGCAGGGAGCCCGATGTGGGACTCGATCCCGGGTCTCCGGGATCATAACCTGAGCCGAAGGCAGTTGCTTAACCAACTGAGCCACCCAGGCGCCCCTAAAGCAAAGGTTTAAATGGAGAAGGGCTTTTGAAGCAGGTACAAAACCCAGAAACCCTAGAGGAAAAGGCTAATGAATTGGATGTTACAGAGACTGTAAAACTTCCAAACGTTAGAAGCTGTCATAAGCACTTATGACACCATGTTCTACTTCTAGGTAATTGTTCTGGAGAAACTTTCCCACTGGGCTCAAGGAAATCAATACAGGGGACTTTTCCCTCGGCATTATTCGTAAAAGAAGAACACTGAGGGCACCTGGCTGGCTCCATCAGTGACACTCTCAATCTCAGGGCTGTGAGTTTGAGCCCCATGCCGGGTGTGGAGAGTGCTTAAAAAATAAAAAAAAAACTTGAAAAGAAAAACTGGAGCAAACCTCAAAGTCCATCAGTAGGAGGATAGGAAGATAGCTAAAGCATGTTCCTACCAAAAAAATCCTGCGCAGCCATGAGGACACATGACCTAGAAGGACGTTCCCTCCCTCCGGGTCCTGTCTGTGTCCCAGGGACAAATGGCGATGTCTGGTGGCGTCTTTCACTGTCACGACTTGGGGGTGAGGGGTGAGCACCTAGCGGGTAGAGGCCAGGGCTGCCGCTATGATGCACAGGACAGCCCCCCAAATAATTACCAGGCCCCAAGTGTCACTGATGCTGAGGCTGAGAAGACTCGAGCAAGCCCGAATCAACATGGGCAGATCCCACCAGCAATCTTGAGTGGAAACAGGAAGTCGCAGACCGATCCGGTTTGATATTTTTACAGATACATACATAGCACAAGTAAGAATCACATATGGGAATAATGCACACCCACTCGGCAAATCTGGAACAATCCATCCAGGCGCTTTTTTTTCTTTTCCTTTTAATCTCATGCCACGATGTTGGGAAGGTCTCTTTATTGATACAGTTGATGAGCCATAGTGACGAGTGCGTGTCCCTTGTCTGTTTTGTGTGGACTACATTGATAGCTATGGAATTCTCAGGTTAAACGAGGTGAACGTTTCCACCATTGGGATGACATATTGTTAAAAGAGCTCTCCTAAAGGCTTGTACTAATTTACATTCCCACCCGCAGGTGACAGTAGTCATTTCCTTTTTCGCTCTGCCTCCTTCACTAGGGTCTGAGTTTCTTGAGCGACATTTGTCCTTGCATCTTTAATGTCTTGCCAGGTGCTTCAACCTAAAATTTGGCTGCATGGATTAAGGGTTTATGACACATTGCTAAATTGATTCAGAGGACAGAGACAGATAAGACACTCATATCCTCAAAAAAGTCAGCTTCGTTTCATTTGAATGTTAACTGATATATTCAAGTCTGAGGGCCTGCTGTGTCCTCCAGGTGTCAGAGGAGGAAGAGGGCACTTGGGTAGGAGTGGCCAGGCACAGCCGGCCCCAGGAAGTGCCCTGAGCCAGGCCTTGAGGCATGAGGGTCCTTCCCATCCTTGGAAAAGCAGAGGCATGGCATTCCAGAAAGGCAACAGTTCATGCAAAGGTGTGATGCCAGGGCTGAGAAAGGCGTGCTTCTGAGATGGTTAGAATGGAGGTCATCTGGGCATTGATACTGTGGAGGATCCGATTAGCAACCAAAGGCAGTGCCGGGTGGGGGCAAGACTTGTCCAGCAGGCTAAGAAGTTTAAACTTTTTCCTGGAGGCAAAAGGGAGCTAGCTCACGGGGGCAGGGAGCACCGAGGAGGAAAGCCTGCCCTAACCGGGAAAAGCAGTCACAGCTGGGCTGAGCCGCTGACCAGCTGCCCGTCAGGAGCCCTCTGCAGGCTGCCAAAGCCAGATCCCACGCTGGGTGAGGAGGGGCGGCCTCATGCAAGTGTGAGCAAGTGGAGATCCTGGAGGGCCTGTGAGGCAGGGAGAAGCACCGTCCCGGGGGGCCCAGAGGCCCCGCTGTCGGCTTGTCCCCAGTATCCCACGGATCCCTGTTGCCACGTCTCTGCTTGGGCCGACAGCCCCGGAGCCCCTTGCTGTGGTTCTGGACAGCTGACTCTGTGCCTCTCTTCTCAACTCTGTGCTTAGTGACATTGAGTTGATAGCTCGAATTTGGTCATGGCGGAAGCATTTATACCATGGAAATAACTAAGCGCTAGTTTTCAAGACACCACTGACTGTTTCCTTTTAGAAATAAGGAGGATCCCATGATTAGATGTAGAGAAGGATGGGAAGGGAGAGTCTTGTGCAGGGAAGCTAAATGGAACCTTTAGGAAGATAAATGTATGGCCAAATAACAGGGGCACCTTCGGGAGAAATTCAGACTCCTCAAACGCAAAGCCTGGGCCCCCAAGGGCGCTGCGCAGAGCAGCTGAGCATAGCGGTCAACAGCACCGACAGCAGTTGAGACTGCCTGGGCGTGAATCGTGCCTCTGCCCCCAGCTGGCTGTGTGACCTTGGGCAAGTCATATGAAAAATGGAGGATATCAACTTTTTCATTGTCATATGAAAAATGGAGGGTATTGTTAACTCATCTCACAGGGTTCTTAGGGGGCTTAGATGAGTTACATGTAGGTAAAGCTCTTAGAACAACTTTTGGCAAGAAATCAATTCTCTATCAATATGTGTTAAATACACAAAATAGAGAACCGAAGTACCTAGAGAAGCAGGGTGACTTAGCTCCAGTCACACAGGAAACGCGAAGCAGAGCTGGAATCAGAGCCCAAACTTCTGCCGTGGCAGGTTGTTCTACTGGGCTGATGTGGCTTCCTTTGGACCTGACAAGGGTTGTGGGGCTCCTGGGAATGATTCATGAGTCCTGGCCTTGGATATTTACATCGGAAGGGTGGAGCGGGCAGCCCTGGTGGCCTCTGGCCTGGAAAGGCAGCTTGTTGAGATGCCCTCCAGGGTACACCCCTCCCTGTCCTGGAGCAGGGCGCGCAGGACCCCAGGCTAGACACTGACCTTGTCCTGAGCTTTGGCAGGTCATTGAGCTGGGATGGCCCCAGGCCCGAAGGTAAGTGGGCCAACCTATCAGCTGCCAACCAAGAGGACGGAGAGACACAGTAGCAACAGCGGCTCCTGCCGCGAGCGCCCGCTCCTGGCTAGTCACTACAGGCAGGGCATGATTCTAGGGACTCGGGATTCAACAACAAAGTAGTAGAAGCCCCTCTTCCTGTAGACCAGATGATCGAGTAGGGGCAGGCAGATATCTGATCAAGTGCACTGAGAGATATATAAGGTATTAAAGGAAAATGAGGCCAGGAGTAGCAGGTGGGGCGTGGCTGGCGATGGGGTCAGGGAGGACACTCAGTGCGGGTGGCAGGTGAACAATCCCGAAGGATGTGAGGGAGCACCCATGTCCCCAGGGTCTCATTAAATCCTCCTGCTTGCCCTGGCTAGGCAGGTGTTGCTCTCCCATCTTACTGATGAGGAAGCTCAGAGACATGCATTCACCCGCCTAAGGTTGCACAGCCTTGGAAGTGTCGTCCAAGAGTCAAACCCAGCTCTGCCGCCATGTCCTCGTTACTCTTCACCGGCTCCCCGGAGTGTACCCAAGGACGCTGCGTGTGTCACAAAGCCTGGGTGTGTGGGTCGGGGGGGCAGCCAGGGTTGTGGGGTTGGGAGGGTAGATACTGGGGTACTGAGGTAAGCAGGTCTGGAGGCCACACTTTGGAACACCTCCTTGAAGAGGTGGGTTTAGAACTGAACTTTCAAGATCAGAAAGGAAGGGCAATTCCAAAAAGTAGAAGGTCTGGCTTATCTTCAGTGTCAGTGGGAGCAGTGACGGTAGGTCGGTCGTATAGGCTGGGAGGGGCCTGCCTTACGATGGAAGTTCGGTGCAAATTCTTAGTGAGAGAAGAGGTCCCCAAATTTGGGTTGTGTGCCTGGTTCTTAATTAAAAGCCCTTTACCACCACGCCGGAGGGCCACACGAGGGGACGCCCACAGGCCTTGCTTCAGGGAGCAGTGAAGTAAGAGCGCATAGCCAGACGCCCTCCACGATAGATTGTGTCCAGCCCCACATCCCAGACACCTCACAGTGGACCTGACTTCAAGCATGACTCCCCCACTGTTGCTTTCTCCGTTCCACCTTTTGAATCTTCAAAGATCATTCCTCTCATTGCCTCTTGAACCAATAAGAGACAAGGATGTTTGGTTCATTCACTAAGTATTTATTGAGCACTTACTGTGGGTCAGGCATAGGGCCGCACTCGGCGGTGACCAAGATACTGCCCTTGTCCTCACGGAGTCATTTGTCCTGTGGTTGAGGCAGACATTTCATGGAGGACAGTGCTGATTCATTACCATTACAAGCCTGGGTGGCTCAGTCATTAAGCGTCTGCCTTCAGCTCAGGTCATGATTCTGGGGTCCTGGGGTTGAGCCCCACATCAGGCTTCCTGCCGAGCAGGAAGCCTGCTTCTCCCTCTCTCACTCCCTCTGCTTGTGTTCCCTCTCTCGCTGTGTCTCTCTCTGTCAAATAAATAAATATTTTTTAAAAAAATTACAATTGCAATGAATGCCTCAGAGAACAAAGCAGATCCAACGGAGCTGAATTCGCCCCATCGCTGGAGTGTCTCACCAGACTAACCCAGGCCACATCCTCACAGGACTCCGTCAAGGGGCCCGTCTTGCGCAGGCTGGGCAGAGAGAGGCGGGTGTTGGGGTACAGTGGAGAAGGGAGCAAGGAACTGGGGAAGTTTACCTTCTAGAAGGGTCGCAAGAAGGCTGGCTGGGAGGGGCCCCTCATGCAGAGCTGTCCCCAACCCGGTCCTCCACCAGGGGGTGCTCAAACTGAGGGCAGGGAGAAGACCGGGTCAGAGAAAAGCTCATAGAGTTGAGGGGCACCTGTGAGAAGGGGGAGCCCGATATTCTCTTCTTGGGATGGATGTTCTGCTCAGGCGCTGAGGCTGTTGACCAGCCCCAACCCCAGCCTCCTGGAAGGGGAGGAGGTTCTGGGGAAGATGACCCAGGACCCAGAAGTCAGCAAGCCAGCCCCAGGTGGTGAGCTGGTTCCCTGAGGGACTGAGCAGAGGCGGCTGGAGTGAGGGACGAGGCTGGGGGTGGGCAGGTCCAGAACTCAGTGGAAAAGTCGGGAAGGCAGACACCTTCCCTCCCCCGGAGACCTGCTCGGCTCACTCATCTGTGCACTGGGTGTCGCTCACATATGGCGGCCTCAGACAGACCTTCACTGATGGCCGGTCTAAAAGAGCTCTCACGGTCCTTCTTCATAGCCTTACTCAGCGGTATTTTCTTCCCAGGGCTTAACGCTGCCTGACGTGACATTTGCTTGAATCATCTGAAATGGGCAACTACCAACAACTTCGTGTGACTCAGCCTAGTGCTATGTATTTGTTCGCTGGTTTTCCACCTGCCTACACGACGAGAATGTTAGCTCCACGGGGTGGGGGGCTGGGGGGCACGGGGAACTTTATCTGTTACATTTCAGTTACATCCCAGAGTCTGGGGCAGTCCCTGGTGCTCAGTAGACCTTCAATAAACATTTGAGTGGTTGGGTGGAATGAGTCTCTGAGCTGGGGTAAAGGGAGGGCGGGCAGGGGGCAAACCCAGAAACAGACTCTTGACTGTTAGAGGACACACGGATGGTGACCCGAGGGGAGGCGGTGGGGGGGGATGGGTGAAACAGGTGATGGGGATTAAGGAGGGCATTTGTCATGATGAGCACCAGGTGGTGTGTGGCAGTGATGAATCACTCTATTGTACACCTGCAACTAATATTACGCTCTAGATTAACTGGAACTTAAATAAAAACTTTAAAAATTTTTAAAAGCTTGATACCAGAGTTGGATGTGAGTGGGAGCCACAGGGAGCAGCTTCTGAGGCAGGACGGGGGGCAAGGTGGGTCTGGTGCCAAGAAGCAAAGCTGGACACTGGGGGCGGGAAAGAACATGGAAAGCACCTCTCATGCGACAGCCACTGAATTGGAGGCCTCTCATGCCGTCTCTCTCAGTCCTCATGACGCCTAGTGAGATGGGTATTGCTACCACTCTTGCTTAACAGACGAGGAAACTGAGGCTCGGACAGGCTAACTTGTCCAGGACTAGCTCAGTTAACAAGGTGCATGTGCGCCCTTCCCTCTGTATTTCCCCACCTCCTCTTGATTTGGATTATTTTATGGTGTTTTGAAAGCCCCTTAGGAAGGGCACCTGGGTGGTTCAGTCATTAAGCATCTGCCTTCGGCTCAGGTCATGATTGTGGAGTCCCGGGATCCAGCCCCACATTCAGTCCCGCATTGAGCCCCACATTGAGCCCCCATCAAGCTCTCTGCTTAGTGGGAAGCCTGCTTCTCCCTCTCTCACTCCCGCTGCTTGTGTTCCCTCTATAGTTGTGTTTCTCTCTGTCAAATAAATAAAATCTTAAAAAAAAAGGGGGGGGAGGCCCCTGGGTGGTTCAGTTGGTTAAGCAACTGCCTTCGGCTCAGGTCATGATCCTGGAGACCTGGGATCGAGCCCCACATCGGGCTTTCTACTCGGCGGGAAGCCTGCTTCTCCCTCTCTCACTCCCCCTGCTTGTGATCCCTCTCTGTCTGTGTTTCTGTCTGTAAAAGAAATAAAATCTTAAAAAAAAAATAAAAAAAGCAAAGCCCCTCAGGAGCAGGGGAATCTCTGAGAGCTGGAGCCCGAGCTCTTAGGGCTCCCTTGCGGTGTGGTCCTGGCAGGCCCCCAGGCACATCATGGCATCTCATTTAGTGGAGGTCTCCTGGCCAATGTGATGAGCATTTGAGTGGCCGGATTCCTGAGGCAAGATGGAGCCTGGGTGGCCAGGACGGGGACACGGGCTGCCAGCCTCATTGTCCTGTGAGGCTTTTGTCTCTGTTCTAAGAAACCCATGCCCTTGCCCCTCACCTCCAGCGTCACTATGGGGAAAACACTACAACAGCCTTTTCTCAGGGGCTTGCTGGGTGTTGGGCTGTCTACTTGGTGGTTAAGGGTACAGCCTCTGGGAAGACCACACCTACCAATGTCTTGGTCATGTGCGACTTTGGATCAATTCCTTAACACCTATGGCTCTCAGTCTCTCCATCTGGACAGAGCAGAACAGCTGTGCCCTCCGGGAGCTGCCTGGGCGTGTGCTCCCAGCCTCGGTGGTGCTGGGAGCGGGCCGCCACAGCTCCCTCCTCCTGTGCTCCTGGGCACAGACAAGGCCATTGGTGACTGTGCTGGGTCAAGACGAAAACAAGAGCACACCATAATCACGCCGGAAAACAGACAAAACAGGAATATGGTCCAGACCACAGAAACGACCAAACATCCCCCGTGTAGCTAATCTGAGTAAAAAGCTGCTTCTCTACCAATTACAGCTCTCGCCTCTTTCCTGTTGGCTCTCCTTCTAGGTAAGATTTAAAATCCCCAATCATAGAATCACCTCTGCTTCCTGAGAGCATCTAATCCAGATCAGCCTTGCTTCCTTAAACCCTCCGCTGATCGCCTAACATGAACCCAAATATTTTCGTGAGTCCTCTCTAGCGCCCTGTTACTGAGCAGCCTTATGGTGCACAGTCCTCGCTGCAAGCAGTGATGAGCCTGTGTTTCTAACTATCTTTGGGGGGAGGCACTGGCAGTCCCTACCTTGTTGGGGTGTTGCGCTGCCCGTGGGATGACACACTCCCAGGACTCTTTAGATATATTTGCCATGCTTCCTGTCACTCCTACTTCACAAGGGGGATGCTGAGACCTCTGTAGAGAGGGGCAGTAGCTTTGCCCAGGGCCACACAGAGTCAGGGTAGCAACTCTGGTCCCCTTCCAAAGGTGGTTTCCTAATCCCCTTGTCTCAGCCTGGATGGGGCAGAAACCAACATTACAATGTTGGGCCAGCAACTGGGAGGAGGAGTGCAGAGGAACTTGGAGCTGAAAGAGAAGAGGAGTCTGGGGCCTCAGTGACCCCCTGTGCTTCCTCTCCCATTGACTTCCCCAACTGGATCCTCCAAGGTATTTCTCTCCTGAGGCCGAGGCCTCCTAGCTGATGAGTAAACACAGGCCAGCTGAGGTCTGAGGGGGCGGGGTGGGAGGGGGCAGTGTCATCGGACTGAGGCCTGAGTCACTTCCTGACCATTGCTTAAGAGGCATCCAGAACCACAGCCTGAATGGTCAGCTCGCACCCTCACGGGATTGTACCTACTTGGGCAGGGGCACTTCCCTGGTATTCCCCACCTTTCTGGGTTCACCTCTGCCATGGTCGGGTTATTGAGACATACAATGGAGTAGAAGCTCTTTTCCTGCCCTGGGGAATGCGATCCTCAACCCAGAAGGAAGCCCTAAGTCTCCCAGACAATTCTGTCTTGCCTGCGCCTGAACTCCAGCCTCCAAGACCTCACCCCAGCTTCAGAATCAGGATGCCCTCCCCTGCCACCACGAACCCCAAAGGTCCCAAACTCCTGCAGCCCTCCCAGGCTCATAGCCCCTTCCCTTTTCCTCCCGCAGGGTCTCAGGGCCAGAGGTGGGGTGGGGCAGGGAAAAAGGTATCCAGATACACTTGTGTAGGATGTGCCGAGGGAGACCTGGTTTGATCAGTAGACATGTCCTCATGGTGGGAGTGAGGGTGTGACATGCAGACCATTGCCCTTAAGAAGCAAGACCTTTCAACTCGGAGACACTACATAGACTTGGAGCAGAGAGCATAGCGTCTAGAACCAGGCTATGCTGACTTCTTCAAGCCAGCTCTGCTGCTTAGCTTCCATGCAACCTTCAGCAAGTTACTTAACCTCTCTGTACCTCAGGTTCCTCATCTCTAAATTGAGCATAATAACACTGACTCATAGACCTCTCACCAGGCCTAAGGGAGTTGTATGTGTAAAACGCTTGGAATAATGACTGGCCCATGGCACACACAAGTGTTCAGGAAATATTTTTTCACTACGCATGGGCTGATTCTTCCATGCGTTTTCAGTACAGCTTTTGATATCCTACTGTGTACCAGATATGAGTAAGCCTGATTCTCTGAGTGCCATGCCTATTGGGCATTTCCTTCTTTCTTCTTCCTCTTTTTCTTCTTCTTTTTTTAAAGGTTTTATTTATTTATTTGACAGAGAGAAACGCAGCTAGAGAGGGAACGCAAGTAGGGTAAGTGAGAGAGAGAGAGAAGCAGGCTTCCCGCTGAGCAGGGAGTGCGATGCGGGGCTCAATCCTGGGACTCCGGGATCATGACCTGAGCTGAAGGCAGATGCTTAACAACTAAAGGGAGGCCTGGGAGGCCTCCCTGATTTAATTTGAGCCCAGGCGCCCCGTGTTGGGCATTTCTGTGGCATCCCACTGTCACCCTCACCCTGAGTGGTCTTCCAGATGGTGTGGGAGGGACTGGGGCCCAGGAGTTGGGGCCTGAAGACTCCGTGGTGAGGATCCCGCAACTTGGTGTGGGCCACAAGCAAGCTCGTTTCCTTCTTCAAGACACTCTCTCTCCCTTTGACTTAGGGAAGCCAGTGGTCTCTGCCATTTCCACAGCCCCTTCCCCAGGCCACTGAAGGGCCAGGTAAGTCAGGCCAGGCATGTGGACCCTTTATGGCCATTCTCTGCCCCACCCCTGCTTCCTGGGAGGCCTCCCTGATTTAATTTGAGCACAGAATATTCCCCAGGCTGCACCAGCTGCCACACACAAGTGGCAGAAAGCCCTGGCTTGTCATTGCCTTCGTGGGGCATCAGGAAACCAGCAAAACACCCGGCAAAATTGAGTTTGAGCCTGGACTGGATAGTTGTTGCGATAGAATCACTGTGGGTAATTTCAGATATAACAATATTGTGGTTATGTTTTAAAAGTAGTCTCTAATCTTTTAGCGATGCAAAAATATTTATGGATGAAATTACATGATGCCTGGTGTTGCTTCAAAATGATGGAAAAAGAATTGTCTAAGAGTTGCTATAATTGTTAAAACTGAAGGACTGGGGTCACGCAGATTCACTAGGACCTCACTGTCAAGGTGTGGTCCAGAGAGCCTCTGAGCCAGGCAGCGGGCACGTTAAGTTATGAGAAGCATCGGGCTATGTTGTCTTCTTTGGTACTTCGAAACTTGCCATAGTCAAAAAGTTGCGGGGTTTTGTTTTTCCTAGTATCATCTTCACTAGTATCATCTGCACCGCGATCCCCCACGCAGATCTTTCTACAGAGCCGGAAGGACCTGGGAGGCCCCGTCTCCCACCCGCCCCACTGCCCCACCCATCCCACCCCCGCCCGCCGCGGGAGCCCCTGGGCTCTACCCCGCCGCCTGCACCGCCGCATCACCCGCTCCTGCGGGGCAGCGCACCTGCCGCCGGGGCCGCGGCTCCGGTCCAGGGCCTCACACCGCAGGGGCTGTCGGGGCAGGTCCGGGCGTGGCGCACCCGGCGCACCTGGGCGAGCCGGCAGGTGGGACGCGCCGCGGGCCGGGGACCCCGCCCTCGCGCGGGGGAGGAGCGGGCGGCGGGGCGGGCCGGGCCAGGGGGCGGGGGACCCGGTGCAGGGAGCCCGGCCCGCGGCGAACGCAGGCGCCGCACTGGGGCCGCCGAGATTGGGGGCCCGGGATGAGCTTTACCCGGAAAAAAGGCTTCTACAAGCAGGACGTCAACAAGATCGCCTGGGAGCTGCCCAAGACCTACGTGTCCCCGACGCACGTAGGCAGCGGGGCCTATGGCGCCGTGTGGTGAGACCCCTGGGGCCTGCGCGCTGTTGGGGAATGGGGGGCGCGCGGGGCGTCGGGCAGGACAGACGGCGGGCGCACAGGCACCGGAAGCAGGTGGAGCCTCCTGACCACTCGGCCCGGCCTGTGCACCCCTTCCCGGACCCGCGTGAGGGGGGTTCCCCATCTCCTGCCGGGCGCTGGGGGCCGCGCGTCCACCACCTTGGAAGAGGACCCCTTAAGGCCCAGAGTCCTGCGGGCTCAGAAGACCTGGGGATTTTCCTGCGCTGAGTGCTTGGAGCTCCAGGAGGCAACAGGGCAGCAGAGAAGGAGCCAGAAGCCTCAGGCTGTGGCCGTGGTGGGTGGCCTGTGGCCACTGCAGGTGTGGGATCTCTGTGGATTGTATTAGAACTGGGTCTGGTTCTCCAGGACTTGAACCTTACAAGGGACCCCAGAGTTCATCCAGGCAAATCCCTGTTGTTACAAGTGGGTACACTGAGGCCCAAAGAGGGAAGTGTGACTTGACAAGGTGCTGAGTCTGGGCTCTGGATCCTGTTGGCCTGAACTTGGGTCTGACCTGGTGCAGAAATGCCCCCTTCACCCCCCTGACCAGCCCCCCCCCCATCCCTCACTGCATTTGAGGCTGCTCCCTCACCTCCCAGGTGGTAGGTTCCTTTGCTCCTAGCCCAGCCCACTGGCCAGGAGGGATTTTGGTGAGGATGGCCTGGGCTCCCCAGAATGGCCTGGGAGATAGCACCCAGGATGTGGCATGGGGGCTGCTGGGGAGGCAAGAAAGCAACAGCCGCCAACCTGTGCATGCCCTCCAGCTCTGCCATCGACAAGCGGTCAGGGGAGAAGGTGGCCATCAAGAAGCTGAGCCGGCCCTTCCAGTCCGAGATCTTTGCCAAGCGGGCCTACCGAGAGCTGCGGCTGCTGAAACACATGCAGCATGAGAACGTAGGCTGGGCCTCTGGGCTCTGGGGGCCCCTCTGGAGCAGGTGGGGGGGGAGGGGAGGGGCCCTGAAAGCTCCTGACCGGCTTCCCCACCCTCACCCCCCATGTGTCGCGGACATGGCCTGTGATGGTACAGAGAGCTCAGGACAGGACCAGGGGAAGGGGAATCTCCTCCCTGCACCTCCCGCCCTTGTTCCTCACCTCATTAAATTGAGGTGCCAGGACCTGCCCTGCCTACTTCCCAGGAAGGGTGCAAAGGGTGTTTTTCTGGCAGTGGAGCATAAAACTTTGTGAGGTGCAGACTTACTGTTTCCTCGCTATGAAGAAGAAATGGGCACGGAGGAACTTTGTAATTTGTTCTAGGTCCAGAGCTAGGGTGCCCAGCATCCTGGTTGATATGGCTTCCACACGTGGCCCCGATAACTATTGTACTTGGGCACTTCCTGTGTGCCAAGTGCTATCCTCAGAGCTTTGCGGAAATGAACTTGTTACTCCTCACAACATCAGAGGAGCTGAGTATTACTGTTCCCATGTACAGAAGGGGAAACCAAGACACAGGAAGACTAACAGGTTATATGGTTAGTTAGTGGCCCGGCTGGGATTTGAATCCAGGCAGCCTGGCCCCCAGCCTCAGTGCATAACCATTAGAATATCCCGTCTGATAGAAACAGCTGGGAAGACTAGCCACCCAGCGCTGGACCTAACAACCAGGCTTTGCTCCAGGATACGTAGATTGGTAAAATGATGATTTCAAAATATTGTGGACAAATATTAAGTCCCATTCCTCTTCAGCAAACCCCTTCCCATGGCCCCCAGCCAGGGACGATGTTGCCCCTGGCTCTGAACCAGCCCTTTGGCAGGCAAGGATAGATGTGGTGGGAGACCCAAAATCAAGGGCAGGGAGCCTACTGGCTGGAAGGTCCCTTCCCTGTTCCTTCCTTGATTCCCTTCACCACTTATGGTTGTCTGCTTGAGTTGAGAGTGAGTTTGAATGCCTGCCCTGAACCCCAGACTGGGGGGGAGCAATTCCCCTTCTCCCCAGACTGACTCTCCATCACTGTGCACTACAAGCTGCCCCCCGCACCAGTTAAGGGGCTCCCTCTTCTGCCTCTGCCCTTTTTACTGCTTTCAAGAAGGCTAGGAACCTGCCTCCTGCCAGAGACAGTGTGTTGGGAAAGGGTGTGGGGGGGGTTGTATGCATGGCTGGGGCCCCAAGGAAAGGAGGAGAGGGCTGTGGTGGCTGCCCAGCCTCACTGGCAACCTTCTCCCCAGGTCATTGGACTCCTGGATGTCTTCACTGCAGCCTCGTCCCTGCGCAGTTTCCATGACTTGTGAGTTGGGCTGCACTGGGTTCCGGGGCATTCGCAGGCCATTCGGGAGCCCGCTATGGGAGAGTCCAGATTTGCTCTTCTGGGCAGTGGGCTTCCCGCACCGGCTGTCCATCCTTCACCCTTGGGTGATTCTCTCTGGTGATTTCTTCAGCAGGGGGAGGGGGGCGGTTGAGGGAAGCTGGGGTGGTGGTGGTGGTGGAGAGAAAAGCGGGCAGGAAGAGGTGGGAGGGGCTCTGTGGGGTACTTGCCTGACAAGAGATGTCTCCTCCTCCGCTACACTTATTAACCCCTTTAATACCACCGAGACCTCATTGGCAGTCCTCATGAGGTCTGCACCAACTTACCTCACCATTCTGTGGGGGCCCAGGTGCAGGTCTGGACCTTGGGGCTCTTCCCAGCAGGAGGCTCTGGCCGTCTCTGCCTGATAGGGTGTGTAATAGTCACACAGAACCAGAAAATTTAGTTGTTAAATGCATCGCTTTGCTACTGCAGTCCAGTCTAAAATGTAGGAATCTTTGGGGAAGTGAATTTTTTTTCTTTTTCTCCCAACCCCTATTTCAGATGCAGCCGAAGTTTCCTTTGTTAGGGTGCTTTTGTTTTAAATTTAATGCAGTGATTCCGAAGAGGTTTTTTTCCCCCCATAAAGCCAGCTGCTGGGCTTAGCATTGGGAATTTAAAGTGGAACAGCCCCCACCCCCACCCCCAGGCAAGGTGGAGTTACAGTTCCTAAATGAAGACTCACAGAAGTGTGGTGGGTGCTCTAAGTATGGTCTGGTAGCAGGGAGGGCTGCATGCTGCCTTGGGGCTTCACAGACGAAGCAATGCTCGAACTCAGTCCCAAAGGATGAGTAGAGAGGTTCACCTGAGATAAAGTTGCTGAAGGCATCCCGGGTAGGAGGAACTGAGTGGACAAAGGAAAGGCCACGATGCCTGAGACTCGACTGTTAGGGGAATATAGGTAAGTTCAGTATGACTAATGAAGGCCAGTGGCTGGTTTGGTCAAGGGAAGAGTCCAGACTTGATGCTATAGGCAGCCTCGAGTCCATGGAGGATTTGAACATTGGGGTGAGCAATCAGATCAGATTTGGGGGTCTACTTTGGCGGGGTGCAGCAGTGGAAAGCAGGGAGCAGCTCTAGAAACAGAAAGTGTGGAGAGCGGGCATCCCAGACCTTAATATAACTAAGGCAGAGGTGATGTGAGGTTGAGAGCAGACTTAAGACCCTTCGGGAGACAGGACTATCAAAGGGTCGTATCTATTGGGAGATGCAGTGGCCGGGAGAGGGACTGTAGGTCAGGATGCCAGGCTCCTGCTTGGAGTACAAGGGGAAGGAAGAACAGATCTTGGGAGAAAGATAATGAACTATGTTTTGGACACAACTTTTGAGGAGCCAGTAAACGTTCGGGTATTTAATCAGCAGTTGCAAATAAGTCTGGGAACTCAGGAAGGTCTGGGCTCTGCTTAGGTAAAACATGGTGCAATACTGTTGATAAAGACATCAACAGGGGCACCTGGGTGGCTCGGTTGGTTGGGCAACTGCTTTCGGCTCAGGTCATGATTCTGGAGACCCGGGATCGAGCCCCGCATCGGGTTTCCTGCTCTGCGGGAAGCCTGCTCCTCCCTTTCTCAGTCCCTCTGCTTGTGTTCCCTCTCTAGCTTTTTCTCTGTCAAATAAATGAGTAAAATCTTTTTCTAAAAAAAGGCATCAACAGAGAAATCTTGAAGGAGGCTCAGACTTTGCAAGAGGTCTGACAGGAAGAAAGGGAGCCATGGGTGAATGTCCTGGGCAGCCCTTGGTGAGAGTGATCTGAGCAGTTTCCCAGGGGTGGGAGCAGGTTGTCAGGAGATAGGAAGTTAAGGCAGAGAGTCGAGAGGTTGAACCACTCTTTTGTTTTTTTAAAAAATTGTATTTATTTATTTGACAGAGAGAAGCAAAGGTAGAGAGGGAACACAAGCAGAGGGACCGAGAAAGGGAGGAGCAGGCTTCCCGCAGAGCAGGGAGCCTGATGCGGGGCTCGATCCTGGGTCTCTGGGATCATGACCTGAGCCGAAGGCAGTCGCTTAACCAGCTGAGCCACCCAGGTGCCCCTGAACACTCTTTCTAAAAGTTTCATTGGGGAAGGAAAGAGGGAGGAGGGGTGGCTCTTTGAAGAATCAAGTCAAGGGAAGGTGATTCAAGCACGGTAAGATTTCAGCAAGTTTGTCAGCCAAAAAGGGAGAACCAGGGTCCATGCAGAGGTGAAGGACAGCAGTGGGGAGGGGACTCTGCATGGAGTAGTACCCTCATGGGGCAGAATGGATGATCAGGTAGAAGAAAGCTTCAGAAAAATCACAAGTTCGGGGCACCTTTGGCTCAGGTCATGATCCCGGGGTCCTGGGACTGAGCCCTGAATCACTGTGCTCCCTGCTCTGTGGGAGCCTGCTTCTCCCTCTCGCCCTGCCCCTCCACCCTGCTTATGCTCTCTCTCATGAACACGGTCTCAGTTTCTCTCAAATAAATTTAAAAAATCTTAAAAAAAAAAAAAAGGCTTATAGAGACAACCTCTTCCACGTCCTTTTTTTTTTTTTTTTTCTTTTTGGTAAATATTCCTTTTTACACCTATCACCTTTTGTTCTGGACTTTGTCATTACCACCTTGAGCAACAGCCATATTTTGCTGACCTTGACCTGGTTTGCAATCCCATTGGAGGGTGCCACGGCTCAACTACTCCTTCTTCCTTCTTTCTGCCCTCCTGGAGGTTGTTTGATTACTTCCTTCTTGGAAGGGCAGACATTCATGGCGGTTTGTGGAGCTCTCCCAGCTGGGCATGACCCTCTGGGGTAGAAAATATTTGGACAGAAGCAGAAGGAAGTGCTGGCAGGTGCTCCTAAGTCACAGCTGTGTCTTCCTGGGAGGGCGTGGAGGAGGACAAGGAAACACCTTTGAAGAGAGGGAGCCCATCTCTATTTGGTTTTCCTGAGCACACTCTAGCTGAAATGCTGACCCTGAGCTCTGCCAACAGGGTGGCCGCCATGGCCAGGCTGGGAGCCAGAAGCCAGGAGGCCCTCATGGAGGGTCGGGCTGGCTGCTGTGGGGCTGGGTCTTGCACATGGAGGCCACCTCTAAGGCCCCTGTTCTGCTGCAGCCCCTGCTCCCCCCCACCCCCCACTCTGGGGCTGGGTGGGGCTGGGGCTGGCAAGAAGCTCTCCTGCTTTGCAGCTACCTGGTGATGCCCTTCATGCAGACGGACCTGCAGAAGATCATGGGGATGGAGTTCAGTGAGGACAAGATCCAGTACCTGGTGTATCAGATGCTCAAGGGTCTCAAGGTGCACAGGGGGCTGGGAAGGTGGCCAGGGTGGGGAGGGGCGCATTGGTGTTGAGACCTGAGGTTTGGGGAAGGCCAGGCTGTGGGGGCCGGAGGAGCACAGTGGGACAGGGTGCAGGAGGTGTGGAGCTAGCCTGAAGCCCCCGGGTGGAAGCCAGGCGCTGGATTCACTCTCTCTTTCTCTCTCTCTCTCTCATGCAGTACATTCACTCAGCTGGAGTTGTGCACAGGGTGAGTGCTATCTCTGTGGTGGTCCTCAGAGACCCTTCCAGCCCGGAGGGTTTCTCCACAGCCGGGAAGGAGGAAATGAGTGGGGAGGCGAAAATCCTCTGGAGCCTGGAATGTGGATTTTGCAGACCCAGCCTTGGTCCAGGAAGGCCTGCTCAGAAGAACGCTGTGTTCAGGGGAACTTTCTGGATGCTACAAACAAAGCGAGCCTTGCGCTGGGTGTTTTAGGCTCCAGGAATCAAGAGTATTTTAGAGCTGGCTGGCCAGTGGGGACACTAGGCCAGCCCCCCACTTTATACATGAGGAAACTGACACCCAGAGAGGAAGGGGGACCAGCTCCCGTCTCCGCCTCTCAGCTCAGTGCTCATTCTCTCCTCTCGTCTAGGACCTGAAGCCAGGCAACCTGGCTGTGAACGAGGACTGCGAGCTGAAGGTGAGTGGGCACAGGCAGGGTCAGCCT
The DNA here is from genome assembly GCA_004023965.1 of Spilogale gracilis. NCBI lineage: Eukaryota > Metazoa > Chordata > Mammalia > Carnivora > Mephitidae > Spilogale > Spilogale gracilis. Next base: position 44,456 of record PITA01007471.1, on the reverse strand, counting down.
GGCGTCGGGCTGGGAGCCTCCTGTGTGTGGCAACTCTCTCTCCCTGTGTCCCCTGAGCTGTAGATCTTGGATTTCGGGCTGGCCCGGCACGCAGATGCCGAGATGACAGGCTATGTGGTGACCCGCTGGTACCGGGCCCCTGAGGTGATCCTCAGCTGGATGCACTACAACCAGACCGGTCGGTGGCCTGCTGCCCAGGGAGGGGTGGGGGGGTGCTTCTGTGCTCGCCCCTCCAGCGCCGTTTTGGCTACTCTGGGTTGACTGACTGCCAGGTCGGCTGGTCTGGGTGACGCTTCCTCCCCTCCCTGTGCAGTGGACATTTGGTCTGTGGGCTGTATCATGGCGGAGATGCTGACTGGGAGAACTCTGTTCAAGGGGAAAGATTGTATCCTTTGCTGGAAAAACCAGACTCCACCCAGGGATTCAATCCTCCAACAGACACGTGATTAAATCGCTCTCTTTTTTGGAAAAAGTGACACAGGCTCACTGTAGAACGATTTTATTTATTTGTTTGTGGGTTTTAAAGTGGGCTCCATGCCCAGCATGGAGCCAGACGTGGGGCTTGAATTCACAGTCCGGAGCCCAAGACCTGGGCTGGGGTCAAGAGTCGGCTGCTCCACCGACTGAGCCACGCAGGCGCCCCTCATGTACAAAAGTTTTAGAATGCAGATAAGGGAATCCTGAAAAACAGCCACGTGTCGTTCTACCACCACATAGGAAAAACTTCAGGTGTTGGCATTGGCTGAGCAGCCATATGTGCCGTGCGGGTGTTGAGAATATGTGGGGTCTGCGGCACCAAAGTTAGTGTGCGGATGGGGGACTGTGACCAAGAGACCGATGTGAGGGGGACTGGCTGGGGGGACAGGAGCTGGGAAGGCGGCGCACCCAGGATCATCTGCGGGGAAGGACCCTTAACCCAGTCTGGGGAGTAGGAAGCCTCAGGAAGACCTGCGCCCTCTCCTGGAAGCGTGTTGGGTGCCTGGGGGGGAGTGATGGAAGGGCAGTGGGAAGGGCAGCCCAAGATCCACCAAGGGAGAACCAGGCTGAGCCTTAACGCACTGCCCAGACCTGGACCAGCTGTCCCAGATCCTAAAAGTGACTGGGGTGCCGGGCGCAGAGTTTGTACAGAAGCTGAACGACAAAGCAGTGAGTGGCAGATGGGTCTAGACTGGCCAGGCTTGTGCACTTGGCTAACAGGGGGTCACGTGGGCTCAAGGCCACTGGGAAGGAGGGCTCACCGGTCCCCTCTTTTTGCCCTGGCAGGTGCTCTTGCCTTCATCCCACTTTGGACTTTCCCTGACCCTTCAGCCCAGTTCTAGGGCTTTCCTGGAGTCCCAGCCCTTTACCCCAAGACCTGACCCCTGAGAGGCTGACCGCAGGGGATTACTCACTGCTCCTCTGTCTTCCAGGCCAAATCCTACATCCAGGCCCTGCCACAGAGCCCCAAGAAGGATTTCTCTCAGCTCTTCCCGCGCGCCAGCCCCCAGGGTGAGTGCTGGGGCCTGGATCCATGGGGCGGGTGCCACCTGTCCCAGCGGCCAGGCTCTCCCAGTCCCGGGGTCTGAACTTATGGCTCCGTCACCACAGCCGTAGACTTGCTGGAGAAGGTGCTGGAGCTGGACGTGGACAAGCGCCTGACGGCCTCGCAGGCCCTCGCCCACCCCTTCTTTGAGCCCTTCCGAGACCCTGAGGAGGAGACAGAGGCCCCACAGCCATTTGATGATTCCTTAGAACATGAGAAATTCACGGTGGACGAATGGAAGCGTAAGAGCCGGGGGCCTCGGGGTTCGGCCTGTCTCTGCTTTGCCTCTTCTGTCTGCAGGCCTGACCTGAGCTGGCCCGCCGCCCCCTTGGATCTCTGCCGCCACCCGCTCTCTGAGCAGATACTGTCTCCTGCGTGCATTGCTTGCTCCCTGAGCAGACTTCTGCTCTGCGTTTCGTCAGGGGAGGGGGGCTGTCTCTCGCCCTCAGCACCCGTAGCACACCCCGAGCCAGCCTGTGTGTTTCGCAGAGCACATCTACAAGGAGATCGTGAACTTCAGCCCCATTGCCCGAAAGGACTCACGGCGCCACAGCGGCATGAAGCTGCAGTGACACATCTAGCTGGACCCCTGGCTGAGCCCAGGGACCGCCCCGAAGCACCACCTGCTGGATCTGCCCTGAGGACCGGCATCTGCTTGTCGCTACCATAGGTCCGGCCCTTCTGGGCTCACCATCTTCCGGGGCGGAAGAGAGAGGGGCCTGGTCCTGGTATAAGAAACAGACCTCATAGCTGCGGAATTCAGAGAGGTTCATTGGGAGAAAACAGCTCTGATTGCAACCAGCCACATTAAAACGTCCATCTGGAGACTTGTCCGTATGTGGGGTCCTTCCTTTGGGGCTGTAGTGGGGCTGAGGGGCTGGCCGGGCCGGGGCAGCGGGCCATGCGGTGACAGAGTGCGGTGACAAGGCTGCTGGGACAAATCAGTGCAGACTAGGCTTGAAACAACAGAACCTGAGGGCCAGGAGTCCAAAATCAAGGTGTCGGTAGCGCCATGTTTCCTCCGAAGGTTCTAGAGCAGAATCCTTCCTTGCTGCTTTTTAGCTTCTGGTGGCTCTGGGCCTCTTTGGTGTGCCTGGCCTTGTCGCCGCCTCCCTCCAGTCTTTGCCTCTGTCCACGCAATTTCCCCTCCCCCGCACCACCCATCCTTATAGGAACACCAGAGACTGAATTGAGGGCTTGCCCTGATCCAGTGTGACTCCATCTCAGTCCCTACTCATTACAGCCACAAAAACCCTATGTTCAAATGAGGTCACATTCTGAGGTTCTGGGCGAACATGGATTTGGGGAGGACACCATTTAAGCCCCCACAGATGGCCACCAGGGAGGGGCCCGGTCCGGCCCTGGGCTCTCTTGCAGAGACATATTTGGCTGCTAAATTAAGGGAGCTGCAGAGAGAGCTGCAGCTGGTGAGACCTTACACGCAGGTTATTTTGGGTGAGTGATAAGCAATCAAGATACGAAACAATAGCAGGCTTGTGGGCTGGGAGCTGCGGAAGCAGAAATGAGCTTTTTTCCAGGCTTTATGGAAAAAAACAGTTTTATGCCCGCCTCCTCTCAAGAATGGTGTATCTCTCCCGGCTTTAACCTGACAATGGCCAGGATTTTTCTGTTTGCATTGGAAAAGCTTTTGTAAAAGGAACTTCCAGGTCGGAAGTTCGGGCCCTGGGCACCGGGCCCTGGTTAAAATGCAGATTCTTGGGCACTACCCCAGAGCGTCTGACTTAGCAGGGTATGGGACGGAGGCTTGAGAACATTTGAATGAAGACCCCCTCCCCCAAGCCCAGGGATTCTGATGGATATCAGACCACATTTAGAAAATTTTAGTTGTCCGTCCCATTTGTCAAGAGGCTGAAATCAGCAGCCGAGGGTGGGTGTCTGAGGGACTCACATGGGCTTCACACACTCATTTTATAGATGGTAAAACGGAGGCTCACACAGAGCACTTTTAGGGCAGTGAGGCTGTTCTGTAGGATACTGTAATGGTCGATACGTGACATACGCATTAGTGACAACCCGTCCCCCACAGAGTGAACCCCCAAGTAAACTGCCACCCTTAGTAACAACGTATCAATAATGGTTCAGCTCTTGTAACACATGTCCCACACTGATGCAAGATGTCCATAATAGAGAAACTGTGAGGCAGGGCGTGGGAGCCGTGTTGGGGAGGGACTTTATGGAACTTTCTGTACTTTCACACAAGTTTTCTGCAAACCTAAAATTGCTCTTAAAAAATAATGTCTGTTAAAAAAAAAAAAAGAAGAAGGAACTTGAGGCCCCAGGGGGATAGGGTCAGTTACCCACAGCTGGGAAGTGGTAAAGGGAGGATTTGAACCTAGCCGCCTTGACCACTGTGGTCTCAACCCACTCTTGGATTCAATGGTGGCCCAGTCTTCTGTACCTTCTAGCCTGCCTCTCTGAGCTCCTTCACTGCCTGTGTCCATGGATTCTGCTTTGTCTCCCACAGAGTGACCCTGCTGTCGAGGAGGGAGGGGCTGGTCATGTCCTGCCATAGCCCTGTCCTTGCAAAGTTTCTAAAACTGCCCCAAGTCCTGAGTCAAGATCCCTCAGTTAGATCCTTTAGCCTCCCGAGACACCACACTTGTCCCAAGAACAAATTCCAGTCTTGTTGGCCTGACCTTCAAAGCCTCTTGCTGCCTCTCTAACATACAATCCCACTGCCTCCCGTGTTCCTTATCCCGGTGTGGATAGCCAGAACACCGGTCCTGGGACATACCAAGAGGCTCACCCTGCACCTGAATAGCTTAAAGGTTCTAACAAGTCCTGCAGCAAAGAGGTCCGCTCAACATTGTTTAATCCAGAACTTCCCAAATGTACCTAACCCCAGGACCCCATGCTCTCCTGAGAGCCATCACACCCCGAGCTCTCTTTGCCCAGTGTAGCCCAGTATAGCCCAGTAGAGCCCAGTGCACAAGTCCCAGTACTCTCCAGCTGGGCCTCAAGCTCCTCTGCCTAGGAGGCCCTTCATCCTCCTCTTCACTTAGGAAAATCCTCCCTGCCCTTCAAGGCTTTGCCTCAGGCCACCGTTGAGGAAGTAGTTCCCCACAGCTCTCCTTTGAGAATGGGTATTTCCCTCCTTGTGCCCCAAGCCCTCTGTGGGCAGCATTTACAGTGTGTGTGGTTCTGCCTCCCCTCTCCTCCCCTCCCCAGTGCACACCACAATATCTGTGAATGGATGAAGGCATGAATGAATGGATGATGTCCCGGGGTCCTGCCCGGGACCATCCATTTCTCTGCCCTGACCAGACTGCATGGTATCATGGGGAGTGAAGAACCACAGCAGGAAGCAGAAGTGGGTAGCCTTGCCCTATGTCTGTGAAAGGCTCCCCCAAAAATCTCTAGGGTTTCAGACTCCCAGGCCTTTCCTCCGTCATGCCTCGGTGTCCCTCCAGTCCATCCCCCATCCCAGAATTAAACTTTTATGTCATTTCCCTACAATTATCTCAAATGTGGGAGGGCTCTCTATTGCGGGATGAGTTGCTGAGCAGTGGAAAGTAGTTCATGGGTTCTGGCCTCACCCTATGGGCACAAGCCCAGAAGGGCAGGAAGTGAGTCCAATATGGACTGGCTGGGTGGGGGGGGAGGTCCTGGGTGCAGTTACTCTCAGAGTTGGCCTGCAGGGCCTCTGATAAGTCTTGTATCTCCCGCTCCCATTGGGGGACAAGAGTGGGATCCCCCCTGTGGCAGGTAGGGAAGTTTGGAAGGTCTTGACAGAGATCAGGAAGCTAAATTTAGGGATGAGGGACAGGTGACTAAGAGCATCTCTGTCCTGATTTCCTTCTTCGTGTCCTTGTAGGATAATGCCGCTCTTTTCCTAAGACCCCGGGGACCTACAATTGGGACCTGGCCACCATGTCACCCACAGCAGGGCATGCCTGGCGCATTAGGGGTGCAGCCCATGGGAAGCAGGGATGGAGGAACCGTCCTCGTGGGGAAAAGTCACACATGCATGCGTGCCCCAGGGCCTGGTAGCCCAGAGGCCTGTCTGCAGAGGGGAATGGCTCAACTTTCGCCTGGGGCCCAAAGACATAGCTTTTGTTCTCCACCCAGGGGTGGGAGACTTGCTTCCAAGGACAGAGGAATCTCCTCTCACCTCTTCTCCCCACTCTTGGCTTTTGTGTCCTTAAATTCAGTTGAAACAATTTCCTAAGAACCAATGCTGGGATGTTCCCCCCTTATTCCACCATGAGCTTGGAGCTCTGTCCTCATCCCCCCTAAATCCTCCTGTGATTTAAAGTCAGAAGCTAATGACTTTCTCCTTTTCCACAATGGGCAGCAGAGGCCCAACACCATTCCATCAAATCAAAGCTCTAGTGAGATGTCCCCAGGGAGGCCTTACCCCTGCCCCCTACTCAGAGATTTCCTGGAGCAGGCGCAGTGCCTGCTGGAATTCTGATCTGGTCCCTCCCACAGGAACTGAACCTCTGCCCTTGCTCTGGGCCAGGGTCCACGAGGCCCCTCGGGGCAAGGGAGGTGGTGGGAGGGACTCATGACCATTTTCCATGACCCGAATCCCACCTCGAACAATATCTTCATATACCTAGAATGAAATGCAGAGGATGACAAAGGAAAGCTGGTTATGTTGAAATATAGTTGTGAAAACATTTAAGTGTGTGATGTTGTAATTCATGGGTTTCTTTATGGATGCATTAAAAAACAAGATCTAGCTGGGAGCCTGCTAAACTACAAATTTGAGGTAGAAATGAGTGTACGTGGTGTTTCAAGAGAACTACAGTAATTGTAAAGGGAGAGGGAAAGCTCTGTGCTTCCTACCAACATTGCTAATACAACCGTAGCCTTCAGAACCTAGGGCATGGCAGCCAGTGGAAGGAAAGTGAGAATACCTTTCAAGTCAAGCTTATGGACTCTGAACTACCACGTCCAGTCTGTGGTTGGTGCACCCCAGTTAGGAACCCTTGTTCTCAATACTAAAACGTGACTTGGGTACCCTCTGTTATTTCTTAACTGACCGCCCACCCTGCCACCATCTGCACCCCTCCTCTGCCCCCCATCCTCCATTTTGTATAATCACAGAGGCAGGTCCAAAACATCACATCTGCACTGGGAAGCCTACATCACGTATTAGCCCCTCCCCCCAGGTGGCACCCCATGATTTTCTACGCCAAGTGAGCTAATGTCTCTTTGCTACTTACTGGTTTAGGACTGAGTTCTGACCAAGAGGACCTAGGGAAAGTCTGGGAAGGAGATCCAGGTGATCTGTTGCTGTTCTCTGCCCTAAAGATGGTTTTGTGAGCTCTGGAGCTCTGGCAGCCATTCTGTGACAATGAGGAAACAAGCCTAAGGATAAAAAGTCCATACATTGAGGATGATAAAATATAGGGATAACAAGATCTCAATTTCTCAGAGGCATCAGGAAGCTGTGAAACCCCTCCAGGGACTGCCCACCTCCAGGATTCTTCCTATATGAAATAGTTGAAGGCACCATTACTCAGAGATTTTCCAATGAATAGGCCACACATTTTTAGATGATGCAGCATCTCAGTGGTTTTAGATGCAGATTATCAGAGGTGTTTTCCTTCTGTTGTGGGGTCCATAAAATCTCAGAACTTTTGTGTAGTTCTAATAATGGCACTTGGATTTCCTCCAGCCCAAGAGAATAGAAGCACCAGCTTTGTCCAGCTTCTCCTTTTTGTCCTCCATCAGAAGACTGGCACCTCTTTCTTTCTTTTATTTTTTTAAGCATTTAAAAAATATATTTTATTTATTTATTGACAGAGAGAGAGATTACAAGTAGGCAGAGAGGCAGGCAAGAGGAAGCAGACTCCCCACTGAGTAGAGAGCCTGATGCGGGCCTCAATCCCAGGACCCTGAGATCATGACCTGAGCCGAAGGCAGAGGCTTTAACCCATTGAGCCACCCAGGTGCCCCTGGCACCTCTTTCTAACGCTGCCCTTTCTCTGTGTGCAACATGAGTAAAGCACTGGGCTCTAGAGGCACACTGTCTGCTGCTCTGCCACGAACCAGCTGTGTGACCTTGGGCCTCAGTTTCCTCACCTGCAAAATGAAGTTAATATAAGGAGAGCATTTGGAACAGTGCTGACCCATCAGAGGCACTCACTGAGCATTGCCTACCGTTTTTAGTATTTTTTTCTACCACATCTTCCTTCCTCCTTGCTGACCCCACCTTCCTGATATCTTCCCTTCCTCCTCAGCAGCACTTTTCTTGGCTCACCTACTCTCCTTCCCATTAAATCCTCCCTCAGTAGGTCCTCAAGAGACTAGGTCCCAGTGGCTCCTAGCTTATATTATGACTCTGGGGTATGGAAAGCAGCTAAGTGTGGAGGTGAGAAGAGGGACTTTGCATACAAAAAATAAGAGAACAGCTATTAAGGAATTAGCTCACTTTATGGGGAGGGGGTAGTGTTGGCAAGTTTGAAATCTGTAGGGCAGGCTAGCAAGCTGGAAATTCAGGCAGGATTTCTAGATCAGTCTTGAGGCAGAACTCTTTTTTTCTCTGGGAAACCTGTCTTTGCCCTGAAGACTGTCAACTGATTGGATGAGGCCCACCCACATTAGGGAGGATAATCTGCTTAAAGACAACTGATTATAATTGTTAATCACATCTAAAAATTCTTTGAGGGCACCTAGGTGGCTCAGTCTGTTAAGCAACTGCCTTCAGCTCAGGTCATGATCTCAAGGTCCTGGGATCAAGGCTCCCCGCTCAGGTGGGAAATCTGCTTCTCCCTCTCCCTCTCCCTCTGTGCTCTCCCTCTCTATCTCTGTCTCTCTCAAACAAATAAATAAAATCTTAAAAAAAATAAAAATTCTTTGAAGCAGGGGCACCTGGCTGGCTCAGTCAGAAGAGCATGGGACTCTTGATCTTGGGGTTGTGAGTTTGAGTCCTAATTGGGTGTAGAGATTACTTAAAAAAACAAATAGATAAATAAGCAAAAATTTAAATTCTTCCTAGGATCATCTAGACTAGTGTTTAACCAAACAACTGAGCACATAGACTGGCCAAGTTGGGTAAGTGCAAACGGGATACGCCACAAATGTTAGACCTTTCCACTATGATCATAATCATGTGATGATGATGGCCATACTCTTGGGGATACCAGGAACCACAAGCCACGGTAGGTATATCAGTAGGTAGGTTGTGTAGGTATCACAGAAAACCATGGAGGTACACTGTGCCCATTAGACTCCTCAACCAACAGACGGATCCAGAACCTTCAATGTACATGAAAACTCCCCAAGAAATGGATCTTGAGGAATTCTTCACTCTCTTCTTTATGTGGAAAGGAGGAGGAAAGTTTTCTCACTGGTTTTCTTCATCTTTGAGGCAGTGGAGGGCTTGGAGCAACACGTCAGAAAGCATTAAATTTCTCTTCTTCAGCAACCATTTCACATTTCGTAAGAATTGAATATTCATGAGGCTACACAGCCTAGTAGGAACCAGATGACAGTTCAGTTTTCCTGGAAATCAGGAAATCAATCAAGCTGCCAAGCCGAGAGGTCTGCATTGTGAAATACTGCTAACATTCCAGAAAGTTGTTTTAAGTGAGAGTTATTTCTAAAAAGGAGATTCTTTCTCTCTGTCTCTCTCTCCCCTCTCCTTTTTCTCGATTTTTCTCCTCTCCCTCCCTCCCTCCCTCCCTGCATTTTTTTAAAGCTAGTCCTGCCCACTGTTCCACTACTTCTAGTATGTTCAGGCTAGGCATGAGTTTTTAAAAGTAGGGGGGATGAGTTATGGCTCTCTGCCTTGTCTTGTTCCCACTAATTGGCGTCCTCCTCTGCTTGTCCGGGAACCCATGTGCCTTTGTCCACGCTTGTCCCCGACTGTTTCCTGTGCTTTTTGATAGTGAAACTATGATTTCAGCCACCTCCCTCAGATTCAGGAATAAAAGAATTCCAAAAAACATTCTCTGTGTCGAGTATCAACCTGTAGTTTGGGGGATGGGCACGGAGAATGTGTGTGTGTGTGTGTGTGTGTGTGTGTGTGTGTGCTGTATCTCTCCATACATGTATTTAACCCATAAAAATATGTGTATACATAATTATAAAATAAAGTTTTAATTACAGAACAGTTTTAGATTTCCAGAAAAACTGCAAATCCCCATATACCTGGAACCGACTTTTCCTGTTATTTTCTTTCATTAGTACGGTACATTTGTTACAGCTCATCAACCAATATTGATATCTTATTCTTTCTTTTTGAAGGTTTTTATTTTTTTTTAAGCTCTACAACAAAAAGGGGCTCAAACTTTCGCCGTAAGATCAAGAGTCACATACTCTTCCAACTGAGCCAGCCATGCACTCCTTATGATGATATAGTATTCTTTTTTTTTTTAATATTTTATTTATTTATTTGACAGAGAGAGAGAGAGAGATATTACAAGCAGACAGAGAGGCAGGCAGAGAGAGAGGAGGAAGCAGGCTCCCCACCGAGCAGAGAGCCCAACATGGGCCTTGATCCCAGGACCCCAAGATCATGACCTGAACCGAAGGCAGAGGCTTTAACCCACTGAGCCACCCAGGCGCCCTGATGATATAGTATTCTTAACTGAAGTCTATACTTTATTCAGGTTTCCTTAGTTTTTACCTCACGTTCTTTGCTGTTCCAGAACCCCATCCAGGATGTCCACGTGTCTCCCAAGGCTCCTCTTGGTTGCAACAGTTTCTCAGACTTTTCTTGTTTTCAGTGACTTGGAAGAATACTGGGGGTTTGTAAAACCTCAACTGGGGTTTGCCTGATGTTCTCCTAATGAGATAACATGTCTTGGAGATGAAGGCCACAGGGGAAAAATGCCGTTCTTATTACATTATATCAACATACATACTGTCAATGTGATTTACCACTTGCCTACCTGAGGTTGTGTTCGCCAGATCTCTCCAGTGTAGCATTACATTCACCCCCTTTTCCTACTCCTGTTGGAAGCAAGTCACTACGTACAGCCCACACTTAGGGAGGGGAAGTTATGCTCCGCTTACTGGAGCAGAGAGTGTCTTAAAAAATCATTTGGGGGCGCCTGGGTGGCTCAGTTGGTTAAGCGACTGCCTTCGGCTCAGATCATGATCCTGGAGACCCGGGATGGGGCCCCACATCGGGCTCCCTGCTCAGCGGGAAGCCTGCTTCTCCCTCTCTCACTCCCCCTGCTTGTGTTCCCTCTCTGGCTGTGTTTCTCTCTGTCAAATAAATAAAATCTTTTAAAAAAAATCATTTGGATTTTTTCTGTATGTGAGACGTCTTCAGCCATTTACATCAGCATGGACTTGGTGTATTTTTATACTTCACATAGTAAATAAAATAACAAAATAAAAATGATAATAAATAATAAAAGATTTACCTTTGATGTGATTTGTAGGTTTTCTTCCTTTTGAGTGGTTGGAGCTCCTATCTTTGAAAGGATCTGGGCATATTGCCCACAGCTGGGAGGAGAGTCCACTCAGCAATTGCACAGACACATGGGGTCCTAGGGGGCATGGGAAACATTTTTCACTTCTGTTTGGATACTGGTCATCCACAAAGTCCACCTTGGATGGACATCCTGATGACCCTTCCTCTCTTGTCCGTCTGTCTTCACCCTCATGGCTCCTCTTAATCTTTTCCACCCCTATGTCCACCCACGCCTAGTAAGGATTTTGGGGGAGACCCTCATTCTATCTGCATGACAAACTAGGGCTCAATATAATAAATAACATTCATAGACATCATAGCTCTCCTTCTGCTGCAGGTTTTCTAAGTGCACTGTTTTGGGTACCATAAATACATCATTTCTAATCTTGACACTAATGACAAGGTAATTATTTTTTTTAAGATTTTATTTATTTATTTGATAGAAACACAGCGAAAGAGGGAACACAAGCAGGGGGAGTGAGAGAGGGAGAAGCAGGCCTCCCACCGGACAGGGAGCCGATATGGGGCTCGATCCCAGGACTCTGCTACCATGATCTGAGCCGAAGGCAGTTGCTTAACCAACTGAGCCACCCAGGCACCCCAACAAGGTAATTATTATTCCCATTTTACAGACGTGGAAACTGAGTGTCTGAAGTTGAAAATAATCTCCCCAAGTTTTCCCCTATCTGTAAACTGTGCTCTTTCTCAGTGGTCTCCTTCACTAGTTCCTTTCTTCCCATCTCTTCCTAAAGTTCCTCTTCATTCACTTTCCTTGTGACCGTGAGCAAACCACTTGCTGTGGGCCTTTGTTGTCCATCTTGCGATCCTGTTGGGTGAATTTAGTGAGAGATGTGCGGAACGCGTCCACACCAGGTTCAATAAGTGGCCTCCGTAATTACTGTTAATTTCAAGAGGATTACATTACCTTTATAAAAAACCTCTCTCTATTCTATTCCTTTTTTTAAAAAGATTTTATTATTATTATTATTAATTTGACAAAGAGAGAGTGAACACAAGCAGGGGGAGCAGCAGGCAGAGGGAGAGAGAGAAGCAGCAGCTCCTCTCTGAGCAGAGAGCCCCGGTGGGGGGGAAGGGGGGGCGCAGAGGCTGGGATCATGACTTGAGCCAAAGACAGGCGTTTAACCAACTAAGCCACCCTTCTTGGATCGTCCCTTCTTTGATCCTTTTCTGTTTATGCTCACCTGCTAGTTGGTTTCTTCTCTTCTCATGGCTTTAACTACTATCAGTATGTCAATGAATACCACAGGGATATTGCTACATTTGATCTTTCCTCTGAATTTCAGACAAATCAACACTTTTACTTGACTGTTTTAAAACAAAAGTTGGAGTTCCCCCCCCAGTAGTGACTGAATAGGCTGTGTTGTGTTTAAAAATTATGGACTCTGGACAAAATTTTTAAAAACACACAATTTGGGGCACCTGGGTGGCTCAGTCAATTAAGCAGCTACCTTTGGCTCAGGTCGTGATCCCAGGGTCCTGGGATCAAGCCCCATATCTGGCATCCTGCTCAGCGGGGAGTCTGCCTCTCCTCTCTCTGTTGCCCCACCCCTGCTCATGGGTGTTCTCTCTGTCAAATAAATAAATAAAATATTAACACACACACACAGAATTTGAAGAAACTAGAGAGAACAAAAACAGGCAGCAAGTGGAGGAGAGTCAACTATTGGCAGAAGGGAGGGGCAGTGGGTAAGATTTGCGATTATAAAAATTTTTGCCTGAAGGCATTCTGCAGAATATGTAGCATGTGGCGGCCAGAATTCAAGTATAAATCTGCTAGTCCTACTGGTTTGACAAGTCTGAGAATGGGAAGAAAGAGAAATCCAAGAAAGGAAGGGTTCACAGCAGCTTACTATTTATTTATTTGCTTATTTATTTATTTTAAGTAAGCTATAAATCCAACATGGGGCTTGAACTCACGACCCCAAGATCAAGAGTCACGTGCTCTACAGACCAAGCCAGCCAGGTGCCTCTAAGAGAGGCTTTTTCAAGGTTCATATAAACTTTAGCTAAACCCTTGGCTGATTCCTGACTTGTGCACGTGCAGGGGTCCTGCTAAGAAACACAAACAATTAGGGGGAAAAAACCAACTTGAGGTTGAAAGAACAAGGCAGAGATTTTGGTGTTGTCCATCTCAGAGAACACAGCATTTGGAATTTTATGCCTGCCAAGATAACTTCCTACTAAAAATAAACACTCTTTAGAGGAAGATACCAGAATCTCAATTTTCTATAATACCTTGTCTACAAAGCCCAGTATTAAAAGATTTTTAAAAAAAAATTTACTAAACTTGCAAACAGACAGGCAAATGGGGACCATAGCCAGAAGAAGGGCAATCCATAGAGACCAATTCTGGAATAACTCAGATTATTTAATTAGTAGATAAAGATTTTGAAGTGGCTTGAGAAAATACAATCATAATGAATGAACAGATGGGCAAATTCAACAGAGAATGAGAAACTAGAAAAGAACCAAATGGCAATTCTAGAATTAAAAAGCATAATATCTGAAGTGGAAAATTTACTAGACAGGCCTATGAGAGTATTGCAGACAAAAGAAGAAAGAATGAACTCTAATTTTTTTTTTAAAAATTATCTGAGCAATGGCCTCCAGTTGTCTTGTGACTGGCAGTTGTCCTCAGACAACTGAGAAGAGAAAGCAAAACTCAAACTGCTCTTCTCCCACTTTTGCTGCCAAGACTGGGGCTTCCCCTTGCCTCCTCTCCCTGCACGTCAACTCCAACGGCCTAATACGGCGCTAAGTGGAAGTGGAGATTTGTGCAACCTCGCCTTGTTTTCAAGAAAGCCCTTCAAAAACACTTAATGTTGTGATTAAGTATGAATGTTTACTGATTTTTGGTACATATACTTTATCAGGTTAAGGGAGTTGGCTTTTCCTAATTTACCAGTTTTTGAAAAAAATTACACAAGAGTCTTAAACTGTATTGATTTTTGCTTTTTCTCTACAAATTATCCTGTGTATTTTTCCCTTTAAATTTTTTAACATGCTATATATATTAACAGATTTTCCAAGGTTAGATTCCCATGGTAAATCTTTCTTGGCCATAACACGCGCGCGCGCGCACACACACACACACACACACACACACACACACACACTATGTTTATCAGTGAGACTGGTGTGCCATTTTCCTCTTCCACTAGCTTCATTTGATTAATGACAAGTTTCTTTTAATCTGTAAAATGACTTTGGGAGTTCTCTCCTCTGGAAGGGTTTCTATATTTGTATTAGAATAAAATGTTATGTTCTTCAAATGTTTGAAAGAAATGGTTTATCAACCCATTTGTGCCTACTGGGTGGGTGTGTATAGTTATTTAATAACTGATTTGATGTTCTTGGTTGTAGGTCTATTCAAATTTTCTGTTTCCTGTTGTGTCAAGGCACTAGGACACTTTCGGCAGGAACAGACCAAAAATGTAACAGTGGGCTAAGTAACAGGTCCTCTCGTCCTCCTGCCTCACACGACCAGGGTGAAGAGGAGGTGTGTTTCAAGGACGCAGGATCCTTCAACATCCTCACTCCCTCATCTTCAGCTGCGGGCTTGTCACTTCTTGTTCTCAAGTTGACTACAGCGCCTTTAGGCACCATGTGGATCCAAACAGGAATAAGCTGCGAGAATTTGTCTTTTCGCTTGGGACAGCAGTTAGCCCTTGGGACTGGGCTTTTCTGAGATCAAGGAATCTTCACCTGCTACATAAGTAAATTGGAGTTCTGTGTGTGTGTGTGTAAATATGGTTGTTTGAAGAGACAACAAACGGATAGTATTTGTAAATTAGTTTAGGTAAATTGCAGTTTTGAGGAAATTGTACTAGGTATTTTATAAGAAGTCATATATATTATATTATATATAATCTAAGATTTTAATATATCAATATAAAGATTGTCATAGCTTTCTCTAAGGATTTTAGGATTTGTGTTATGTCTCTCTTTTCTTTCTTTTTTTTTTTTTTTTTAAGATTTTATTTATTTGACAGAGAAAAACACAGCCAGAGAGGGAACATAAGCAGGGGGAGTGAGAGAGGGAGAAGCAGGCTTCCCGCCGAGCAGGGAGCCTGATGTGGGGCTCGATCCCGGGTCTCCAGGATCATGACCTGAGCCGAAGGCAGTCGCCCAACCAACTGAGCCACCCAGGCGCCCCGCTCTTTTCTTTCTTAATAGTGCTCTTGGCATTCTCTGTCTCTCTCGATTTTGCCAGAGCTTTTTTACTTTATTAGTCTTTATTTTTGTAAAACCAACTTTTTGTTTTGTTGATCTAGTGTATATTTATTTTGTATTTTCTTTTTAAAAAATTCATTTCTGCTCTTGGCTTTCATTCTTTTTTTAGGTTTATCTTACTGTTCTTTTTTCTAACTTCTTAAATTGGATGCTCAACTCGTTAATGTCCAATTTTTTTTCCTTTTCTAAAATAAACACTTAAGGCCATGAATTTGCTTCTCAGCATCCTCCCATAAGATTTGATATGTGACATCTATTTTTATTCTAGTTTTTAAAAAAGATTTTATTTATTTATTTAAAAAATTTTTAAAGATTTTATTTATTTGACAGAGGGAGACAGAATGAGAGAATGAACACAGCACGGGGAATGGGAGAGGGAGATGCAGGCTTCCTGCGGAGCAGGGAGCCCGATGTGGAACTCCATCCCAGGACCCTGGGATCATGACCTGAGCCAAAGGAGACTCTTAATGACTGAGCCACCCAGGTGCCCAATATGTGATATCTTAATTGTTATTTAGAATTAAACTTCTTTTTCAAATCTTCATTATGATTTCTTTTGGGGCCAGTAAATTATTTACAATAAGTTTTACATTTCCAACCTCTGAGATTGAAAATGTATCCTTTTGTTATGCATTTCTAATTTGCATTGTGTCAAAGGACATGAAACAGATTGTATTTTAGAGCAGTTTTCAATTTATAGAATGGTTGAGATGAAAGTACAGCAGCTCCCATATACTTACTCCCTCCCTACAAAGTTTCCCCTATTAATATTTTTTAAAGATTTCATTTATTTATTTATTTATTTAGAGTGTGTGAGTAGGGGGAGGAGCAGAGGAAGGGGGAGAGTGAGAGTCTCCAGCAGACTCCCTGTTGAGAGCAGAGCCCAATGTGGGCCTCGATCTCATGATCCTGAGATCAGGACTGGTGCCGAAATCAAGAGTCCGTTGCTCAACTGACTCCGTTGCTCAAATGACTGAGCTGAGCCATTCAGGCACCCCCTCCCCTATTATTAACATCTTG
This sequence comes from Spilogale gracilis, assembly GCA_004023965.1. Taxonomy (NCBI): domain Eukaryota; kingdom Metazoa; phylum Chordata; class Mammalia; order Carnivora; family Mephitidae; genus Spilogale; species Spilogale gracilis. Next base: position 28,263 of record PITA01007471.1, on the reverse strand, counting down.
TAGTACGTTTGTTACCTTCAATGAACCAGTACTGATATACTCTTTATTAACCAAAGTCCATAGTTTACGTTAGGGGTCACTCTTCATGTTGTTCAGTTCCATGTATTTTGATAAATACCTAATCCCACATATCCCCCACTACAGCATCACACAGAAGAGTTGTACTGCCCTGCCTAATAGGGGACGGGTGCCTGAATGGCTCAGCTCAGTCAGGTAAGCAACCGACTCTTGGTTTCAGCTCAGGTCATGATCTCATGGTTGTGGAATCGAGCCCTGAATCAGGCTCCGCGCTTAGGGTGGAGTCTGCTTCATATTCTCTCTCCCTCTCCATCCTGCACACATACACACACACACTCTCTCTCTCTCTCTTACACACTATCTCTCAAATAAATAAAATCTTAAAACAAAACAAAAACAAAACAAAAAACCCACCTCATCATCAAACCCAAGGCCACTAGATTTTCTCCTATATTATACACTTAACTGAGTTGAAATGTTTGCCTTTTCATTCATCACAGTATAATCCTCTTCTGCCTTTGACTCAGAAGTCTCTGAGCCCTCCTTTCTAGCTGGTCGTGTTTTAGCAGTCCCATTGCTGAATCCCTCATTTCTCAGGTACCCATTTTCTTCCCCGAGTCAATAAAGGCTCACTATTTTTTCAGTTTTCCAGTGTCTCTGGTCTCAAAGCTGTGTTCTTCCACTTTTGGACAGCCATCACTTCACTCTTCAGTCCTCAAAACATTGCCACCAAGGTCAAAAAGAAAAAAGAAGAAGAAGAAAAAGGAGGAGGAGGAGGAGGAAAAGGAGGAGGAGGAAAGCAAGATAAAAAGGTAGCATTTGCTTGTTTCCAGAATGAACCTCAGGAGATAAAAGAGCAAACACTTCCAAAACTTTGTAATTCCAGCCTGTTTGATCTAAATTTATATGCAGTGCTCACTTGTTAATTAATGGCCTTCTTTATCGATTTTCATTGCAGCTTAGGAAGAAAACTATAAGAAAAGCTTTCAGTTATAGAATTTACACTGACAATATCTCTTGCATCAGAAAGGAAAAATGAACTTGTTTCTTCTTATTTTTTTATTTTTTATTTATTTTTTAAAAATATTTTATTTCTTTGACAGAGAGAAACACAGTGAGGGAGGGAACACAAGCAGGGGGGGTAAGAGAGGGAGAAGCAGGCTTCCCGCCGAGCAGGGAGCCCGATGTGGGGCTCAGTCCCAGGTCTCCAGGATCATGACCTGAGCCGAAGGCAGTTACTTAACCAACTGAGCCACCCAGGCGCCCCACTTCTTATTTTTTTAAAGATTTTACTTATTTTTAAAGATTGTATTTATTTGTTTGAGAGAAAGCACTAGAAAGAGGTTGAGAGCAAGCATGAGGTGGGGGCGAAGAAGGAGAGGGAGAAGCAGGCTCCCCTCTAAGCAGGGAGTCCAAAGCGGGTCTCAAATCCAAGACCCTGAGATCATAAGCTGAGCCGAAGGCAGATACTTAACCAACTGAGCCACCCGGGTGCCCCTTATTTCTTCTTATTTGCCTTTTTCTTTTGTTATTGAATAATTTGAGTCCCTGAAGTTTCTAACAATCATACCTTTATTTTATTCAGAAATAATACAAAGGAGAAATGTGTTTGAGGGGCTTGTTTGGTTAGTGATTTTATAAATGACTGCTGCTTCTGATTAAGCATGCCTCTTACCTAGATAACCCATGCAACCATTCCCAGGATGTCTGCCTTACATGCTCCATTTAAATAAACTAAGACAAGGGGTTTGTGTTAGTTTCCCAAGGCTATTGTGACAAATTTCCACAAACCGGTGAGTTTAAACAATCGAATTTTTTTTTTCTCACAGTTCTGGAGGCCAGAAGTCTGAAATCAAGAGCTTAGCAGGGTCATGCTCCCTCTGAAGACTCTCGGGGAAGAAGAAGAATCCTTCCTGACCTCTTCCTAGCTTCTAGCGGTTGCCGGCCATCCATGTCATTCCTTGGCTTACAGCCACATCGCTGGTTTGCCTCTGTCCTCACATGACCATCTTCCCTCGGTGTGTCTCCAAAACTCCTCCTTGCAAGGACACCAGTCATCGGATTTAGGCCTACCGGGTGACCAGAAGGCTAGGCAGGCTGAGGGGACCCTAGACACCGGGGCTTCCCTGACCTAATGTGATCCATATGCATTCCAGCATAACCTCATCTTACTAATTACATCTGCAAAGACCTTTTTCCACCTAAGGTCACAGTCACAGGTATCAGGGATTAGGATGTCAACATATTGTTTTGGGGAACACGATTTAATCCAAACCAGAGTTCATGCTGTAGGCCTAAACTATAGACATTGGATTCGGAGGAGATACGCTAAAGAGAAAAACGCATAGGACAAAACATGCCGCAGGAGAACATCTGGGTTGGTAGTAGGGACGGTCACTGCTTAGAAGGAGGGCGGCTCCAGACGGGGAAGGTGCCTATTCTAAACCTTCTAAGAGAAGCAGGGTCTAAATATGCTTGACTTCAGCCCTGAAAAGAATAACGAGGAAAACAAAGAACCTGAACCTTCAGCATTAACTAAGGGAATTATCAAAGCGAGTAAAAGTTAAATGCAAACCACTCACAGCTCTACGTGGGCAGGACGGGAGAGACTAGGTCTCCCAACTGGCCACCAGCCAAGTTATAAAAGGCAACATAATCACGACACCTTAATTTTTGTTTCATTTTGTTCTTGTTTTTGTTTCCCTTTGTGACTGATTTCTCCAGCTTCCGGTCAACCTGTCTCATCTCTGTTATGGATCGGCATCTCCCTCAACCATTTGCTCAAGTCTCAAGAAGCACTGGCTGTATGATCATGCCACTCAAGATACCTGGGAGACCGGGGGAAAGAACTCAGAATCTGTTGAGAACTATCTGGAAGGAAAGGGTGAGTCACTGGAAACTGTGAATCTTTTCCTCCACCTGAGGGATGAGTTTGACCTTGAGTGGAACTTCTTACATTTGCAAGCGGAGTGATTACCCAGTAGAGAGAAATGACAGTCTTGCTGGAATTGCTATGTAGTGACTGCTAATCCAAGGACACCCCCGGGACACACAGTCTCTGGTTGTTGGTTCGTATCTCACTGGGAATGAAGACAGCAGTGGCACTGCACTAAGGAATGGGACCTGCATACACTCCCTCCGGGTCCTAGGTGGCCAGAAGTCTGTACAGGGTGAAGAACCCTAGACACCAGGGTTTCCCTGATCTAATGTGAGCCATATGCCTACAACTCCCATCATTCCCTGTGACTCAAACACAAGCTGTGCAGCACCCGGAGCCACTGGGATTTCCCTCTGTTGTCACAAGTGCCTATGAAGGCATGGCTGGCCTGGACTTCTCTGCTTTGCATCTTGTCCTAAAGCTAGCAATCTTCGGCCTGCATGAGCACATTGGGCCCTCTGAGTGACTGAAAGCTGAGGCTGAAACCCTCGGGTCTGGCGGTACCTCAACTCTTCACAGCGTTGGAGATTACAGTGAGTGGTTTTAAATGTCAGATGTTATTAAGCAACTGCAGTATCAATAAAATGTCATTTCTCCAATTGACAGAGATTTTTCAAATTTATTAGTTCTAGTAGGGGTTTCTTTAGGGGATAGGGATCCACTCCTTACCTACCGTTTTATGTTGAAGATTTCCCAATGCAACCCTCCCCATTACTATTATATATTCTTACTCTTCCCTTTGTTCCACAAAATGTGTAGTTCACCCATTAACACATACGGCTAATCCAAAGGGAGGAGACTGTATATCAAATCGTACCTAAGTACGCTTTGCCAAGTGCCTTTAACTTTAAATCTTCACCAAAATGTCGTGTATTATTATTTTTGAAAAAATCAAATCCAAAAGGCATGATTGGCATGCCTCTCCATTTGTTCCAATCTCTCGTGTCACCCAGTAAATTGCACATTTCTTGTTAAACTTATTCTTAGAAATTTTATCATTTTAGGGGCACCTGGGTGGCTCAGGCAGTTAAGCGTCTGTCTTCAGCTCAGGTCATGATCTCAGGATCCTGGGATTGAGTCCCGCATTGGGCTCCTGCTCAGTGGGGAATCTGCTTCTCCCTCTTCCCCCCTGCTCATGTTCATGTTCATGCTCTGTCTCTCTCAAATAAATGAATAAAATCTTTGTAAAAAAGAAATTTTATCTTTTTGGTTACAATTGTAAATAAAACTCTTCTTCCATTAATCTACTGATTCCTGAGTATCGAGTCACCTCACTAAAGTCTCCTCTTACTTAGTTTTGAAATTGTTACCCTTTGGGTTTCCAGTTGAGTAAGTATACCATTTACAAACAAGGATACATTTTCCTTCTTTCCAAGCATTTCTACTCCTTAGTTTTCTCCCTTATTGTTATTTAATGGGTACAATAGGAGAGTTACTCATGAGAAATGTGGTCCATGTTCTCGTGAGGGTTTTATTTATTACTCAGCAAAGGGCTTTATACCCTTTCCATTTTGGACCTTCCCTCATGATTACCTTGGAAAAGAATATCCTTTTTGAATTTTTAGAGAACATCTTTGAGATGCCTTTAAGCTTTGCAAAGAGGGTTTTTTAAGGTAAAATTCACATAACATAAAATTAACCATTTTAGGGGCGCCTGGGTGGCTCAGTTGGTTAAGTGACTGCCTTCGGCTCAGGGCATGATCCTGGAGACCCAGGATCGAGTCCCACATCAGGCTTCCTGCTCGGCAGGAGGCCTGCTTCTCCCTCTCTCACTCCCCCTGCTTGTGTTCCTTCTCTAGCTGTGTTTCTGTCAAATAAATAAAATCTTAAAAAAAAAAATTGGGGCGCCTGGGTGGCTCAGTTGGTTAAGCGACTGCCTTCAGCTCAGGTCATGATCCGGGAGATCCGGGATCGAGCCCCACATCGGGCTTCCTGCTCTGCGGGAAACCTGCTTCTCCCTCTCTCACTCCCCTTGCTAGTGTTCCCTCTCTCACTGTGTTTCTCTCTGTCAAATAAATAAATAAAATCTTAAAAAAAAATTAACCATTTTAAAGTGACTAATTTGGTGGCATTTAATACATTCCCATTTGTGCAGCCACTACTTCTGTCAAGGTCCAAAACATTTTACCACCTAAAATAAACCCCCTGACCATCGAGTAGTTACTCCACATTCCTTCTTACCTCTAGCCCCTGGCAACCCCAAGCTTTCTATGGATTTACGTATTCTAGATATTTCATGTAAACAGAGTCATACAATATGTGACCTTTTGTGTCTGCCTTCATTTCCTTAACATAATGCTTTTAAGAGTCATCCATGTTGTAACATGTGTCAGTCCTTCATTTCTTTTCATCACTGAATACTATTCCATTGCATGGATATACCACAATTTGTTTGTCCATTTATCCATTGGTGGCTATTTGGGTTATTTCTACCTTGCAACTATTGTGAATAGTGCTGCTATGAACATTGACACACAAAGATTTGTCTGAGTATTTGTTTTCAGTTCTTTGGGAGTATAAAACTAGGGGTAGAATTGCTGGATCATACAGTTATTCTATGTTTAACCTAATGAGGAAACACCAATCTGTAAATTGTGAAGGTATTTTGGCTAAATTATGGGAGAGCAAATGCAGACTACAGGGGAGGAGCAAGTGGACTGGGATGAATGGATAGTTCTCTAGATGGAGAAGTTTCAGTGTGGTTTCCAGGAATTAATGCAGATGTAATCATATTTGTTATTTTTCACAAATCTTGGGAAAAGAGTGCAAAGTTAAGTGAGTTTAGAGATGACATCAGATGATGTGTCAAGCAAGAGAGGACAAACTACAAGAAGGTGTTATGAAGCTGTCAAAACATGAGCAAATGAACTGTAACATGAACAAATAATAAGCGAGGGAAATAGCATCAATGAGGTGTGAGAATTACAAACCCTAAGCTATTACTAACGATGAGAAAACAGCTCTCAGTCCCAACTGATTATTTTCTTAAGATATCACTTTAGTGAAATATGCATTATTGTGCATGACCAAGAACAACACTGGACAAAAGCAAACATCATCCTACCATACCCTGTTTGAAAATTATAGTCATGACACAGGCGTACAAAGATATGTAACTTTATTTTATATTTTACTGATTCGAACCTAGCTGAGCATCAGTCATTTTTTCCAACAGCAAGAAACATAAATTCTTGCCAAAAAATGTCAGTATAGCTGAGCATCAGTCATTTTTTCCAACAGCAAGAAACATAAATTCTTGCCAAAAAATGTCAGTACATCCATCTGGATTACAGGTAAGTGTTTCCAGCTTCCCCCAGACTCTTTTGTGTATACCCCAGGGTGACACTGCTTAGGGGAACAACCACAGACAATGGATTTGTCTGCTCTATCACCTAGTCCCCATCTGAATGACTACAAACAACATCTAGCTCCTTCTTCATTAAAGGGCATTTGATGAGGGCATTCATAATACAAAGACATGAGACATGAGAGTTTTCACCCATTTTCAAGGTGAACTACCACTAACTAGCTGGAGGAGAGACATCAGTATTATCTGTGGCTCCCCTGCTTGGCTCCTTTTGAAGTGTCAGAGGATAGAGGTTCCAACACAGAGAATGGAGACATTTGATAAAACGTCAATGCTGAATATTTTTTTAAATCCCCATTCTTTTGGTGTAGGCATACCTTTTCCTTCAGTATTGCTGGGAATATCCAATTTACTTATCCTTTTCCTTTAAGACTTTTTTTCTGATAAAATGTTATTATGGTATTACTATTTGTTAGATTCGAGCAAAAAAATGTTCCTAATATAATGATGGTGGCCATATAACTAAAATAAGTTGATAATTTCTTCTTCTCTCATCCCTCTTTAAATTAACAAAGGGTATATTTGGGTTATTTTGTCTCTCTAATAGTAACTTACATGAAATTCATCCTGTTTTGTTCATTTAACAGGGACAGACTGCCATATATTGTCCCAGATAAAGAGTATCTAAAGACAAAAATGACATGTCTGTATAGGGAATGTATAGTTTTTTGTGGGGGTTAAATATGATGGACATTGCTCTGAAAACATATTTATAGGTTGTTATAACTGAGAACTGTGGATGGGGTAGGAAGAGGGATTTGGGTAATACATTATGGAGACAGGGATAGTGGAATTGAGTCTTGAAGGACACAAAAAACAGGGAAAGACGTTTTAGGAATTGGACTGGTCCAAGAAATGGCAAAGAGGCATGATAATAAAGCATGCTTCAGGAATTTCCAAAACATAGTAAGCCGCACACAGAACATAAGGGTTGGAAGGGGCACAAAACAATGATGGAGAAGTTGACTTTTTCAATATGTAGTTTTAAATCTTAAACAAAATAATATCAGATGTTTTGTTGAATTATGGTTTTAGTATTTACTTTATCCTCCAATTTAAAAAAATATATAGTCTGGTTCTCCTCTTATATGTATGTTGGTTCTTCTTTGCCTATCCTCAATATTTGCTGTTTTCCCTTAAATTAAAAAAACCAAACTTTTAAATTTATTTTAATTTTAAAATTTTCCTTCATTTCACCTTTTATCACTATCAAATCTTCACCTGTTGTATTTTTTCACTATTTCTTTTATTAGGTCTTTGATTATGGAATGATCTTTTATCTTTAATTATTTCCTGAACTCTGTCACTTTATTCTGAGTTTTTGTAATTCTGATTTGTTGTGGCATATTTTATTTTATTTTAATGTCTTTTAGCTTGTTTTAAAATAATATGTTACAGCTTTGATCTACTATTTGGCCTGTCTTGGCATGTGTTCATTGGCTGTAGGAATGTTTTTCTGCATATTATATTTTTATTATAACAATTTTATACAGAGTTAATCTTGATATTTTTGTTGCTCATTTTTTCAATTTTTTTTAATTGTAGTAAAATATATGTAACATAAAATGTATCATCTTAATCATTTTTAGGTAAAGAGTTCACTGGTATTAAATACATTCATAATATTGGGTAACTGTTACTGCCATCCATTTCCCTAACATTTTTCATCTGGTAAAACTGTGCTCATTAAACAATAACTCCCCATCTCCCTTCTCCCCAGCCCTGGCAACTTTCTGTTTCTGTAGTTTTGGTTACTCTAAACACTTCATGTAAGTGGAACCATATAGTATTTGTCTTTTTGTGACTGGCTTGTTTCACTTAGCATAGTGTCCTCAGAGTTTATCCATGTGGCAGCATGTGACAGAATTTCCTTCCTACCTGAGACTAAATAATAGGTATCTGCCCTATTTTGCTTATCCATTCATCCGTTGATGGACATGTGGGGTTTTCCACATTTTAGCTGTGAGTACACAGCTACCTCATTGAGACCCTGCTTTGAATTACTTGGGGTAGATGAGAAGTGGAATTGCTGCATTGTATAGTAATTAAATTTTTAATTATTTGAGGAACTGCCACACTATTTTTCATACCAGCTGTACCCTTACTATCCTACTAACAGTATCCAAGGGTTCCAATTTCTCTGCATCTTTGCCAAAACTGGTTGCTTTCTGGGCTTTTGTTGTTGTTGTTGTTATTTTGTTTTTGATAGTGGGTATGTTAATGGGTGTGAAATGGTATCTCACTGTTGTTTTGATTTGCATTTTCCTAATGACTAGTGATGGCAAGCCGCTTTTCATGGGCATATTGGCCATTTCTTTATATTCTTTGGAGAAATATCTATTCAAGTACTTTCCCCATTTTTTAATTGGGTTGTTTTTATTGTTGCTGTTTGAGTTTTAGGAGTTTTCTATATATTCAGCATATTAATCTCTTATCAGATATATAATTTGCAAATACTTTGTCAATTTTCTGTTGACAGTGTCTTTGATACACAAAAATTTTTAAATTTTCATGAAGTCCAATTTGCATATTTTTTGTGACCTTTGGTGCTCTACCTGAGAAAATGCCAAATCCTGTGTTGTGAAGTTTTTGTCCTGTATTAACTTCTAAGAGTTTTATTGTTTTAGGTCTTACATTTGGGTATTTGAAGTAATTTTTAAATGCTAAGGGTCCAACTTCATTCTTTTACATGTGGATATCCAATTATCCCAGTACTATTTGTTGAAAAGACTGCCCTATCCCTCATTGACTGCATCCTTGTCAAAAATCATTTGGCATATATGTGAAGATTTATCTCTGGGCTCTCCATTATTATTCCATTAGTCTATATACCTGTCTTTATGCCTGTACCTTACTGTTTTGACAACTGTGGTTTTGTAGTAAGTTTTGAAACCAAGAAGTGTGAGTCCTGGGAGGCCTTGGTGGCTTGGTCAGTTAAGTGTCTGCCTTCAGCTCAGGTCATGATCCTGGGGTCCTGGGATCGAGTACTGCATTGGGCTCCTTGCTCTGTGGGGAGCCTACTTCACCCTCTGCCCCTGCTGCTCTCTGCCTGCTGCTACCCCTGCTTGTGTGCTGTCTCTGTCTCTCTCTCTCTCTGACAAATACATAAATACAATCTTTAAAAAAAAAAGTGTGAGTCCTCTAGTTTTATTTTTTTATAAGACTGTCTTGGGATGCCTGGGTGGCTCAGTGGGTTAAAGCCTCTGCCTTCAGCTCAGGTCATGGTCTCAGGGTCCTGGGATTGAGGCCGCATTGGGCTCTCTGCTCAGCAGGGAGCCTGCTTCCTCTTCTCTCTCTGCCTGCCTCTCTGCCTGCTTGTGATCTCTCTCTGTCAAATAAATAAAAAAGAAATCTTAAAAAAAAATACACGATTATTTTGGCTAATTGGGTCCCTGGAGATTCCATATGAATTCTGAAGGTAAGTTTTTCTATTTTTGCAGAAAACATCACTGGGATTTTTATATGAATTGCACTGAATCTATAGATTGCTTTGAGTAGTGTTGACATTTTTAACAATATTCAGTTTTCCAATCCATGAACATAGGATTTATTTCCATTTATTTATGTCCTCTTCAATTTCTTTCAACAATGGGTTGTGGTTTTTCAATGTCTTTTGCCTTCTTGGTTAAGTTAATTCCTAAGTATTTTATTGTTTTTGATGTTATTGTAAATCGAATTGTCTTTGTAATTTCCTTTTCACATTGTTCATTGTTAATGTATAGAGAAACAACTGATTTTGTGTGTTGTCTTTTATCCTCTCACCTTGCTAAATTTATTAGTTTCAACAGTATGTGCGTGCATGTGTGTGTGTAATCTTTAAGGTTTTCTACACATAAGTTCAATCATCTGTAAACAGAGATCATTTTACTTATTTTCCAATTTGGATGACTTTATTTCTTTTTCTTGCCTAATTTCTCTAGCTAGAACTTCCAACGCTATAGACTAGAACAGAAATATCAGGCATCCTTGCCTTGTTCATTCTGTTGCCTGCTTTTATATGAAACTAGTTTCCCTGAGCTTTTAAAAGGAGGTGTAGACAGAAGAGCTTTTCTAACCATACAGAGTTATCTTTTCTTTTTTTGTGTAGTGTTCAAATAAATGGCAGCTTACTTTCTGGGATTTCTTGGCTCTATCGCTCCTCTTCCCTGCCCTGCCGAAATTTTTTTTTTTTAAGATTTTATTTATTTGACAAAGAGAGGGAAAACAAGCAGTTAGAGTGGGAGAGGGAGAAGCAGGCTCCCTACCTAGCTAGGAGCCTGATGCAGGGCTCCATCCCAGAACACTGGGATCATGGCCTGAGCTGAAGGCAGTGGCTTAACGATTGAGCCATTTTGCTGATTTATAGCATGACTGGATTCTGTGTCTGCCCACCAAGTTGGGAGGGATGTAATTTTAGATTGGGACTGAACTTATTGATGTGGGTGTCCTTACTCAAGATTTTATATTCATTGTGCTAGCCTCTGAGCATAGTTCTAACAATTTGCTCAGCTGGTTAACCAAAACCCTGATCTACCCTGGCCTCCATTTAACAATGGGCCACACCAAACTGAGGTGCCAGAAGTTTCTTGAAATAATCCATTGAAAAAAACCTCAAGACTTTAGGAAGACAGAAAGGTTGGAACAGTTTATCATATATAAATACCACCACCACAACCACCATGTACATAAAATTATGGGCTCTCGGAGAACCCAGAAGTTATTCTCTTCACCAAAGGCTTAAGACATTGGTGAGGGAATGCCACCATTTTTGAAAAGCATTTTAATGTTTCTTCTTTGGAAGCCACTGATGTTGTTGGAACATGGAAATGAGATGGAATGTCTAATTTTTTTTTTTTTTTAAAGATTTTATTTATTTGACAGAGAGAAACACAGCCAGAGAGGGAACACAAGCAGGGGGAGTGAGAGAGGGAGAAGCAGGCTTCCCGCCGAGCAGGGAGCCCGATGTGGGGCTCGATCCCGGGTCTCCCGGATCATGACCTGAGCCGAAGGCAGTCGCTTAACCAACTGAGCCACCCAGGCACCCCAAAGCTATAGATTTAAAAAAAAAAAAAAGATTTTCTTTATTTATTTGGCAGAGAGAGAGAGATCACAAGTAGACAGAGAGGCAGGCAGAGAGAGAGAGTAGGAAACAGGCTACCTGCCGAGCAGAGAGCCCGACGTGGGCCTCGATCCCAGGACCCTGGGATCATGACCTGAACCGAAGGCAGAGGCTTTAACCCACTGAGCCACCCAGGCGCCCAAAGTTATAGATTTTCTTGTCATTTAAGACAGTTTGAATTAGAGTTTTTCTTAAAGTCATAAGCATTCTGATGAGTTCCTGGGATGGAAGAAGGTGGGCAATATACTCAAGTCCTACTTGACATATCTACTGAAAGACCCTAGTGAAGAGGCAGAGAATTCTTTCACGTAGACTTCATGACTCAATGGATCCACCTGTGTTCCACATATGGCTGGCAGATAAAAAAGCCATGTGGAGTCTATGATAGACCTCAGTAGGAATCTGGGCAGAAACCCCTAGAGTCATGGAGCAGAACTATGACCTCTCAAGCAAGTAGTTATTTTCATTTCAAGAAACTGCTCTAGCTGTGCTCCAGGGTACTTGGGGAGCTCAAATGTTGGTGTACATATTGAAGCTGCCCACTATGAGATATCTGAGCCACCAAGCTACAAAGATGGGTGTTCTAAGTGATACTTTATCATTAGCTAGAAGAGACATAATATTCAGGATCAGGCTCCAGCCATTTCTAGAGATACAGTAAGTTGTATGAGTGTGTTACTCATGTTCCCTCCATGCCCAGACCAGCAATTTGCCTTACAGAACAGCCAAGTGGCTTACTGAAGACCCAGTCAAGCCTCCAAATGGAACAACACCTCATGAGGTCGGGATGCTGGCCTGCAGAGTGTATTCTATGTTCAGAATCAGGAACCAATATATCTGTAGCCCCGCTTCTCCTATAATTAGAATATACAAGTATGGAAACTATGAAGTGAAAGTAGGCACAATGCCTTTCACTATTAAGTCAAATGACTTAATAAATAATTGCTTTTCTTCTCTGTGACTTGGGGATCTGCTGACTTGGGCATGAACATACAAGAGATTACTCCTTCCTTAAGGGAAAAAACAATCTTTCCACTATTGGCCATTTTGGGCTTTTACACCACAAATGAGTAGGCAAAAAAAGGGGTCATAGTGTTAACTGGGGTGACTGATCCTGAATAATCTTGACTACCAAGGGCAAAATATACTGAAGTTTCAAGGTGGACATGGAAGGGAATTAAGAGAACTCAGAAGAACTCAGATACATGGTTCTGAAGCAGATCTTATACTACCACATCCAATGGAAACACATTTTTAAAAATTTTTTAAAGATTTATTTAATTTCAAGAGAGAGAAAGCAGGGAGGGAGGGGTAGAGGAAGAGGGAGAGAGAGAGAGAATCTCAACCAGATTCCCCAATGAACATAGAGCCTGTCATGGGGCTCAATCTCATGACCCTGAGATCATGAATTGAGATGATACCAAGAGTCTGACTTAACTGACTGCACCACCCAAGCATTCCTCCAACAGAAAAAATTACCCTACCCCTATACAGACAGAATTATCAAGGGCTCAGATCCCTTGTGAAGTTTGGTAAGAAACCCCAACTCCCTGAGTGCCTGTATGAAGGCAAAGGGAACATGGCACAGATTACAGACATGAAAAGTCGTGCATACCAACTACATCCTCATAAATCATTACAGAATAAAGACTGTCACCTCTACACATATTTCTTTACCTGTTGCATACATTTTTTTACATTATAATAGATTTTTGTCTTCCCCTTCCCCACTTCCACTGTTCACATTTGGCATGTAGGTAGCAGTTAACTAAACACTACTTAAATATCAGGTATATTGAAGTCTAACTTTAGTAGAGTAAAAGTCATACTTTTAAGGCATACAGCTCAATGATTTTTTACAAGTATACAGTCATATAACCACTACCACAATCAAGATATAAAATATTTCCTCTACCTCCAAAATTCCCTCATGCCCTCTTGAAGTCAATTTTCTTCCACAACATCCAGCTCATGGCAAGAACTGCCCTGAATTTTGAACCTGAACTTTTGCCTTTTTTTTTTTTTTAAAGATTTTATTTATTTGACAGAGAGAAACACAGCGAGAGAGGGAACACAAGCAGGGGGAGTGAGAGAGGGAGAAGCAGGCTTCCCGCCGAGCAGGGAGCCCGATGTGGGGCTCGATCCCGGGTCTCCGGGATCATGACCTGAGCCGAAGGCAGTCGCCTAACCAACTAAGCCACCCAGGCGCCCCGAACTTTTGCCTTTTACCAAATGTCATCTATATGGATTTGTGCACTATGTTCTTGTGTCTGGCGTCTTTCACTTGGCAGAGAATATTTTTAGGTGTATTAAGTGCTTAAAGAAGTAAAAATGCAATTACACTATGGGTAAACAAGAGACCCAAAATGGAGCATAGAGAGCTAAGAAGTTGAAAAATTCTGAGAGAGAGTTTAAGGGATATGGGGGAATAGAATGAGAAGGTCTAATATAATATATTAAGCTATGGAAGAGACTGAAGGGACTGGAGAGAAGAATATTTGGAAAAGTAACCACTGAGAATTTTCCAGACCAGATAAAAGAAATGAATCTTTAGATCTAGGATGCAGAATGTTACCATGCATGATAATTTTTTTTAAAAAAAGCACATATAGACACAGTAACGTAAAACTCAGAACCTCGAAGACAAAGAGAAGGCTTTAAAAGCAGCTAAAAAGGAAAGGCAGATCACCTACAGAGTGAAACAAACTGACTAAGAACAGACTTTTGAATAGCAATGGCAAATTCTAAAATACTAGAACAGTGCCCAAGATACTGAGAGAAAACAGCTATCCACCTAAAATTACACATTAGAAAGCTCTCTTTCAAGAAAAATTATGAACTAAAGGTACTTTGAGATAAACAAAACCAACTAGCCTCTCTGAAGGAATTTATACAGGGTATAATTCAGGAAGAGGGAAAATAATCCCAGCAAGAACTTCTGAGATGCAAGAAATAATTGAAGGCTTAAAAAAAAAGTCATGAGCATGTAGGCAATTCTGATCAAGTATTTTATAAAATGATCCTAATGAAAATGTCTAATACATAGGGTTAACAAAAAGGTCAAGACATGGTAAAAAGGGATTGGTGATAGAGATTTCTCTCATCCTCAAGATATCTTGCATTAAACCTCAAGATATATGCAGGATTAAAAACCAGCCTGCTGGGGCATCTGGGTGGCTCAGTCATGATCCTGGAGTCCCATGATCCAGCCCCATATCAGGATCCCTGCTCGGTGGGAAGCCTGCTTCTCCCTCTCCCACTCACCCTGCTTGTGTTCCCTTTCTAGTTGTGTTCCTCTCTGTCAAATAAATAAATAAAATCTTTTAAAAAAACAAAAATGGCCTGCTCCTGCTCTCTCGCTCTCTCTCTCAAATCAATCAGTCAATCAATCACACAGAGATCAAGTACACTTGATACTGCAGCCGATTAAGTGAACACAAAGAGGCCAGAGGCGACAGATCTCAGGAAATATTAGTAAAACTACACTTCCTTTGGGTAAAGAACACTCACCTTGAAGTGAGCCACCGGGATGGATCCTTTGTACAGCACAAGCACTGAGAGAGCTGGAAACTACTATGCAGGAAGCAATGGGTCAGAAGTTGTGTGGGTGGAAGTACCAGAAAGATGAAGGGAGAACAGAGAAATGCTCTGAGGAGGCCGATCTCAGAAAATGCCCACGTCATACACTTCACTGAAGGAACCACCTGTCATTACATAAAGCATCATAAAAAGGGAACTGGCACATCAAGCATTACAAAAAAATACTGTAAGAAAAAAAAGGTGGGAAGGGAGAGCAAAAGTGAAGAGATGAAAGGCCAGACAAGGAACAGATTAAAATTATGATCAAAAGTTAACTATAAGGGCACCTGGGTGGCTCAGTCTGTTGAGCATCTGACTCTTGATTTCGGCACACATCCTGATCTCGAGGTCCTGGGATCAAGCCCTGCCCCTGGCTCTGTGCTCAGCCAGGAGTCTACTTAAGGATCCTCTCCCTCTCCCTCTGTTCCCCTCCTAAAATAAATAAAACTTTTAAAAAAAGTTAACTATAAACAAAATAAAACAAGCAACTGCCTCAATGGAGAAAGGCTTCATAGCATAAATGTAAGAAATCAGGGAAGAGATGGTAAGAAAACAGAAGATGGAAGATGAGTTGGCCAAACTTAAGAAAGGAAGAGGAAGGAAAGAGGAAGAAGAGGAAAAATAAACCATATCTGAATTTAGGATCTAATTAGTAAGGGCCTAAGGGAGAATGAACATTATGTAAAATATAGTTAAGGGACACAGAGGACAAAAGTGACAAAAATAAACAAAATGAAATGGAAATAAATTTCAAATGAGCAGCCCTGTCCACTAGAATTTTCTGTGATGATGGAAATGATCTATATAGGTGCTGTTCCAAGCATCTAAAGGATAAATCTTACCCATGTGTGTCTAGTGAACATGTGAAATGTGAGCGGTGAGACCACAGAACTGACTTCTTAATTTAATTTAATTTTAATTAATCAAACGACCACATGTGGCTAGGGGCTACCTACTGGACAGTGCGGGATGAGAGAGAACATGATAGGTGTAGAAGACAGGTGAAGGAGACAGGACCCCACGTGTAACTGGAATTCTTGAAGAAGAAAACCAAGCCAATGGAGACTAAGTATTTATGATGTAGCTCGTTCAAGGTCTACTTCAAGATGTAAATTTAAAGATCATTCCTGAAATGAAAGATTTGGATTTTCTTTTCAAATCAAAATAGATACCATCTTCCAGGGAAAATGGATTCAAACACATCTTAATAAAATTGCTGGATCGTAAAAACAAAGAAATGTTTGGACAGCCAGGTATCTTCTCCTCCCTCCAAATAAAGTCGCTTATAGAAGAAAAAGAAATTCAGACTGGTCTTCAGATTTCTTCACAGCAGCACTTATTGCTGGCCAAATGTGGAACAATACTTGAAAAATACTCAAAAGAAAGTGTGAGCCAGAGATTTACCATCCGTCCAAGCTGTCTTTCATGAATCTGACTCCAGATACATCAAAAATCATATTGTTCCCATGAGCTCTCCTAAAGGATAAACTTTAGCCGACTAAAAGATGATTGCAAAAACTATGACTATAGTTTGGCGATGAACATTTAAGGTAATATATAACCACTGGAATAAGATTAAGGTCAAATCTGGAGATGAGGATGGCAAATCAATATTTAAATGTAATATGGTCTGATGATACATACATGATAGGACCAACAAAAAAAATGGGAGGAGAAGGAAAAAGAAGATGACAAATATATTAAATTGGATAACTGCCTCATCTGCAACTGCTGGAGGTCAAATAATACCATTCAGAGCTGGCAAATCAAGTAACAGAAATAGAACCATATTTGACATTTCAAAGGTAAACATAAAGAAAGGTAATTTTTTTAATAACTAACATTGGACTGTAGGAGAAAAGGAGGGCAATGGGAGAGAAGACAAAACACGCTCATTTTAAAATTAGTCACAGTAGGAAATTCATACTAAATAAAGAAATAGAGAATTAGGAATAGTATATAAAATTATAATAATAAAAAGTAACACTGGAACAAAAGTGAAAATCTATCAAAAGAGCCATACAACAAAAAGCAGAGCATCATGAACATATTGAAAGACTTAAACAGAAAAATAAAATATAAAATACATGGCAACTCAAACCAAATATACCCAACATATCAACAAATAAGCTTAAATAGTCCATGAAAAGAAAATTATTTACCCAAACAATAATTCAGAAAGGTAAAATGGGGGTGCCTGGGTGGCTCAGTTGGTTGGGCGACTGCTTTTGGCTCAGGTCATGATCCTGGAGACCTGGGATCGAGTCCCACATCGGGCTCCCTGCTCAGCGGGAGGCCTGCTTCTCCCTCTCTCAGTCCCTCTGCTTGTGTTCCCTCTCTAGCTGTGCTTCACTCTGCCAAATAAATAAGTAAAATCTTAAAAAAAAAAAAGAAAGGTAAAATGTAAAAAGATATACAAAAAGTACATTTTAAAAATATAATTGGTAGGGGTGCCTGGGTGGCTCAGTTGGTTAAGCGGCTGCTTTCGGGTCAGGTCATGATCCTGGAGACCCAGGATTGAGCCCCACATTGGGCTTCCTGCTTGGCAGGAAGCCTGCTTCTTCCTCTCTCAGTCCCTCTGCTTGTGTTCCCTATTTAGCTGTGTTTCTCTCTGTCAAATAAATAGATAAAATCTTTAAAAAAAATAAAAAATAAAAATATAATAGGTAAACACGAGGTTTTGAAAAGTGGGGTCTTGCTCTTAATGTCAGAAAGATAGAATTCAGATGCTAAAAGAATTAAATGAGGCAATGAAGCTTGCTCTGTAATTCTAAAAGGCACAGTTCAGAGATACAACTCTGACTATCTATGTAATAAATAATATGGCAGTCAAATTAATAAGGTAGACAGGTCAGGAGAAATAGAAAGAAATATACTAGCAGGATGATATTTTAATCCATTCTTTTCAGTATTTGCAAGATCCCCATGTATAAAAACAAGGCTAAAACACACACACATGCACCTCACGCCTAGTGTGCGCACACACATAATTTTATACTCTTACATTGAGAATATACTTTTCTTTTCAACGGACCATGGATACTTACCAAAACACACATAAGAAACCTCACTGAATTCTTAAAGGAAAGATAGCACAAACTTGATTCTCTGAATTCAAATGTGGGAATTAATAATAAAATCAGAAAACAAAGCTTCTTCTTTGTTTAAACTTAAAAATTTGAAGCACTCTCTTAGGCAACAAAACTCAAAACTGATATTACAGAATTTCTAGAAAACAATAATATAAAACTATAAAATAGAATCTGAGGGATAAAGCTAAGGAAAGGAAAATTCACAGCCTCAAATATCTCTGTCAGTGAAAGAGAATGAAAACAAATAATGTATCCCTACACAAAAAGTTAGAAAAACAACAAAGGAATAGGTTAAGGAATGAAGACTAGAAAAATAAAAGTGGAAAAGGTGTGGGGAAAAAAAACAAAACAATCCTAACCTAATGAAACAAAGAGAGAAGAAAGCATAAATACACAAAATAAGAAATTACCATAGAAACAAAAAAAAAGTTTAGAGAATCATTTAAAAATTACTGTAACTCTATGCAAGCAATTTTGAAAACCTACACGAAATGTATTACTTTTTTTTTACTTTTTTGACAGAGAGAGAGATCACAAGTAGGCAGAGAGGTAGGCAGAGAGCCCGACGCAGGCCTCGATCCCAGGACCCTGAGATCATGACCTGAGCTGAAGGCAGAGGCTTTAACCCACTGAGCCACCCAGGTGCCCCGAAATATATTACTTCTAAGGAAAACAGATCAAAATAAACCCCCCAATAAGAAGAAAATCAAAACATGACAGTTTTCAAGGAACACCCCTCCCCCAAAATTCAGTTTCAGGTTTCAAGAAAAAAATTCTACCAAGCCTTTAAGAAACAGACAACTGTCCAATGCCTCTTTCCCAAATTGCTTTTTAAACTATTTCAAGGTAATTAAAAAGGAAGAGAACTTCTAAATTATTTCTATAAAACAAGTATTACATTAATATCCAAATATGACAATGGAAAAAAGGAAGGAAGGAAATGACAGACCAGTCTCACTTCTGAATACCCATGCAAAAATATTGAGTATTTGTTGTCTATTGCTGTGATAAACGACCACAAACAGAGCAGCTTGAAACAACATACACTTGCTACCTTACAGTTTCCGTGGACCCCAAGTCTGGGCCTGGCTTAGCTGGGATCTTCTCCGAGTCTCACAAGGTCAGCCAAGCCACAGTCTCATGGGAGGCTCACACTGTCTTCAAGCTCACATGGTGATTGCCAGAAATTCATTTCTTTGCAGCTATAAAACTCAACGCAGTTGCTATTTTCAAAGCCAGCAGGAAAGCTTTTCTCAGAACAGGGCTTGTCCTAAGCCCTCTTTGAAAGGGCTTACCTGATCAGGTCAGGCTCATGCAAGGCAGTCTCCCTTTTATTAACTCAGAGTCAACAGATTGGACACCTCAATTACACTGGCAAAAATTTCTCCCCCCTTGCCATGTAACATAGTGTAATCATGGGAGTTTTCATAGAATCTGTCCACCCTCAAGGGAAGGAGTTTCTACAAGGGTGTAGAATGCTGCCTGCTACACTAATTAAAATATAGCAAATGAAAACTAGGAAACATTAAACAGAAACATGAAAGACAACAACTTAGGATGTTGATTATTTCAAAAATATAAAGATAGCTCAAGAATATCATGCACAGATACTAAGAAGGTTTTGATAAGGTTCAACAAACAGCCTTGATTTAAAAATGCTCTAAACGTAAGAACAGCTTCTTCCTTCACATTAAAAAATAAATTTATTTTACCCCTAAATCAAATACTCTGCTTAATGAAGAAACAGCAGGAGCATTTTCCCTGAAGTCAGGCAAAGACAAAAATGTCTACTACCTTGACTGTTACTAACATTATACTAGAAATACTACCAACACAACTGGAAGAGAAAAAAAATCAGTAGTAAAAATACTGGAAAAGGGGCGCCTGGGTGGCTCAGTTGGTTAAGCGACTGCCTTCGGCTCAGGTCATGGGGCCCCACATGGGGCTGCCTGCTTGGTGGGAAGCCTGCTTCTCCCCCTCTCACTCGCCCTTCTTGTGTTCCTTCTCTTGCTGTGTTTCTCTCTGTCAAATAAATAAAATCTTTTAAAAAAAATTGGAAAGGAGGGGGTGAAGTTATTACTATTTGTATACCATGGAATTGTATACATGGAAATATAAGATAATCAGCTGAAAGCTACTATAAACAATAATAAAAGCCAGTAATGTTGAGTATTAAACATAATACATAATGGAAGTAGTTTCCATATATGCAAACAATCAGAAGGTAGACTGGAAAAAAGGTCCCACTCATTATAGAAACAAAAATATAAAATGCCCAAGGAAAACCTTAACAAGAAATTTGTAAGATCTAGTGCAGAGGAGGATAGGGCCTAAAACATTATTAAGCACACAAAAGATTTGAGCAAAAAGAGCTTTTCTTGAACAGTGAGATTTAATATCAAAGAGGTTTCAATTTTTCCTTTAAAAATATTTTAAAAATGTTTTCCTTTTTCTTTTTAAAATCTTTTTCTTTGGTGCACCTGGTTAGCTCAGTAGGTAGAGCATGCAACTCTTGATGTCAGGATTGTGAGTTCAAGCCCCACACTGGGTGTAGAGATTATTTAAATAAACAAAATCTTAGGACACCTGGGTGGCTCAGTCAGTTAGGGGTCTGCCTTCCACTCAGGTCATGATTGCTCAGATCCCGGGATCGAGTCCCACATTGGGCTCCTTGCTCCACTGGGAGCCTGCTTCTCTCTCTGCCTGCAGCTCTCCCTGCTTGTGTGTGTGTGTCTCTCTCTCTGACAAATAAATTTTTTTTTTAAGTTTGAAATAAAAAATAAAAATTTTAAAAACCTTAACTATTAGTCCATAAAGCAAGTCCCAGCAAATTTCAAAGAACTGCTATAATGATTACATTTTGTGACTGTAATAGAATGAAATTAGATGTCAATAACAAAAATATTTTTAAAAGTTCTCCATGTATTCCGAAATTTAAAAACACACTTCTAAAGATGTCAATTCTCCCCAAACTGATACATAGGTTATGAATTTCCTATTAAAATCCCATCAAGATTTTATGTGGAAGAGACAAGATTAGTCTAAAATTTGTATGAAAAGGCCAAAGAACTATAATAGCTAATATAATTTTGAAATAGAAGAATAAAGTGGGAGGATCATTTTACCAAATCTGAAGGCTTTTTATAGAGCTACACTAATCAAGACTGTGTAGTATTGACAGAGGGTTAGACACATAGATCAATAGATCAATGGAACAGAATAGAGTACTCTGAAACAGATCTACACAAAAATGCCCAACTGATTTGGGACAAAGTTGCAATAGCAATTCAAGGGCGGAAAGACTGTCTTTCCAACATATGGTGCAAGTAATTGACATCTGTGCACAAAAACCCACATGAATCTTGACATAAGTCTCATACTTTATACAAAAATTAACCCAAAATATATCACAGACTTAGATAAAAATCATTCGACTACAGAACTTTTAAGGAGAAATAGGAAAAAATATTCAAGATCTAGCTCTAGACAAAGATTTCTTAGACTTTACACCAAAAACACAATCCATAAAAGTAGAAATTAATAAACTGAACATTACCTGGGCACCTTAGTCCATCGGGTGCCCAACTCTTGGTTTTGGCTCAGGTCATGATCTCAGAGTCATGAGATCCGTGCTCAGCAGAGTCTGCTTGAGATCTTCTCTTTCCCTCTCCCTCTGCCTCCTCCCCACTCACACACTCAAATTCTATAAGTAAATAAATAAAGCCTTAAAAAAAAGAAATTGAACACTAGCAAAATTAAAAACTTTTGCTTTACAAAAGACCCTGATAAGAAGATGAAAATAAAGGCTACAGACTGGAAGAAAAACACATATCAAAAAGGACTAATATCGAGAATATTTAAAGAACTCACAAAATTCATCAGTAAGAACCAAACAATCCAATTAGAAAATAGTTAAAAGACATTAATTTGCTGAAGAGGATACACAGATGGCTAATAAGTGCACTGAAAAATATTTAATATCATTAACCACAGGGATGCAAAATTGGAATCACTCTAAAACATCAACATGTACATTTGGAATGGCTACAATTAAAAGTGTTGACAACGTCAAATGTTGACAAGGATCCAGACAAATTGGATCCTTTATACATTGCTGGTGGAAATGTGAAATAATACAGTCATTCTTGAAAACAGATTGGCAGTTTCCTTTAGTTGTTGCACAACCACAACAAAAAGATATAACGATTTCATTTTTTAAAGGATTTAAAATATTTTTACATCAAAAGAAAGTTTGTGAAATATACCACAAAAATGCCATTTAAATAGTCAAAGAAATTAAAACAAGTACACAAATCCTTTGTAACTGAAACTGTTTTCCAAAGTAATTGAGCCATTCTACATTCCTACTGGCAATATATGGGAGTTTTCTCCACCTCCTTGTCAATACTTTTTATTGTCTGTCTTTTACACTATAGTCACTCTTGTGAGTGTAAAATGGTATCTCACACTTTTTTTTAAGATTTATTTATTTATTTGACACAGAGAGAGAAGGAACATAAGCAGGGGGTAGCGGGAGAGAGAGAAGCAGGCTCCCCGCTGAGCAGGGAGCCCGAAGAAAAGGGACTTGATCCCAGGGAGCCCGAAAAGGGACTTGATCCCATGACCTGAGCCAAAGGCAGATGCTTAACTGACTCAGCCACCCAGGCACCCCATCTCCCATGGCTTTAATTTGCATTTCCCTAATGCCTAATGATATCAACATCTTTTCATGTGCTTATTTGTCATCTGTATATCTTCTATGGTAAAGTGTCTATTCAAATCTTTTGGTCATTATTTAATTGGACATTACTGAGTTGCAAGGACACAAGTCTTTTCTCAGATATACGACTTGCAAATATTTTTTTCAGTGTGACTTACCAGTTCACTTTCTTAATGGTGTTTAAAGTACATACATCTTTTAATTTGATGAGGTCCAATTTACCATCTTTTTTTCTTTTATCAGTTGTGCTTTTGGTGTCCTATCTAAACACTTTCACTTTGGTTCAGGAAAACAGAATCATTTTGACTTAAAACATTTTTGACTTAAAAGATACAGTTTTCTTATCTCCTTACCAATTTTGAATAAATTTCATATTGTGGTGGCAACTCTCTCTTGCTTTGCAGGTGAAAATAAGTCACTGGGGAAATTTTTTTTTAATTTGAGACACAATTGTCATAAAACATTCTATCAGTTTCAGGTATACAACATAACGAATCAATATATGTATATACCACAAAATAATCATCACAGTAAGTCTTGTTAATGTCTGTCACCATACACAGTTAAAACATAAGTTTTCTTGTGATATGAACTTTTAAGATCTCCTCTTTTGGCAACTTTCAAATATATAATACAGTATTATTAGTTACCATCCTGTATGTTATATCCCCAGGAATAATTTATTTTATATCTGGAGGGTTGTACATTTTGACCACCTTCACCCGTGTCCCCTACTCCAACATCCACCTCTAGCAACCACTCATCTAGTCTCTGTATCTAGGAGTTGATAGCTTTCACATATAAATGGTATCATACAGTATTTGTCTTTCTTATTTCACTTAGCATAATACCCTAACAGTCCATCCATCTGGTGGCAAATTGCAAGATCTCACATATTTCTTATTGCTGAATAATAGTCCATTGTGTATATAGACCACATTTTTCTTATCCATTCAATCCACCAATGGACACTTAGATTGTTTTCATTTCTTGACTATTTTTTTTTTTTTTTTTTTTTTAGAGTTGGGTGAGCGATGGAGAGGAGAGAGAATCTTACACAAGTTCCACGCTCAGATCAGAGCCCAATGTGGGGCTTGATCTCATAACCTGCGCTGAAATCAAAACTTAGATGCTTAACCAACTGAGCCACCTAGGCACCCCCCATGTGTTGACTATTGTAAATAATGCTGCAATGGACATGGGAGTGCAGATATCTTTTCAAGCTATTGTTTTCATTTCCTTTGAATACATACCCAGAAGTGGATCACATGGTAGTTCTACTTTAATTTTTTGAGGAACCTGCATATTGTTTTCCACAGTGGCTACATCAATTTATGTTCCCACCAACAGGGCATAAGGATTCTCTTTTCTTCACATCCTTGCCAACACTTGTTATTTCTTGTCTTTTTGATAATAGCCATTCTAGCAGGTGTGAAGAGATATATGCCGTTGTGGTTTTGATTTGTATTTCCCTGATGATTAGAGATGTTGAGAACATTTTCATGTGCCTTTTGGCCATCTATATTGTCTTTTTTTGGGGAAAAGCCTATTCAGATTCTCTGCCTATTTTTAAATTGGATTTTTTTTTATTATTGAGTTGTATATTTTCAATACTAGCCCCTTATCAGATCTATGATTTGCAAGTATTTTCTCTCATTTGGCAGATTGCCTTTTCATTTTATTGATGGTTTCCTTTGCTCTGCTAAAGCTTTTTAGTTTGATGTAGTTCTGTTTATTTAGTTTTGCTTTTGGAGTCAGATCCAAAAACTCATGCCAAGACCAATGTCAAGATTTTACTGGGTTTTCTTCTAGGAGTTTTATGGTTTCAGGGTCTTATATTCAAATATTTAATCTATTTTGAGTTTACTTTTGTGTAGAGTGTAAGACAGTGGTCTAGTTTCATTTTTTTTTAACAATTTTATTTATTTATTTGACACAGAGAGAGACAAGTAGGCAGAGAGGCAGGCAGAGAGAAAGAAGGAAGCAGGCCTCAATCCCCGGACCCTGAGATCATGCCTGAGCCAAAGGCACAGGCTTTAATCCACTGAGCCACCTAGGCACCCTAGTTTCATTCTTTTGCATGCGGCTGTCCAGTTTTCCCAACACCATTTATTGAAGAGACTGTCCTTTCTCCATTGTATAGTCTTGGCTCCTGTGTCATAAATTAATTGACCATAGATGTGTGCCTTTATTCTGCGCTCTCTTTTGTTCCATTGACCTATGTGTCTGTTTTATGCCAAAACAATACTGTTCTTTTTTTCTAAAGGTTTTATTTATTTGAGAGAGAGAGCAAGAGGGAGTGCAAATGGGGGCAAGGAGAGGGACAAGTAGAACATGGAGCCTGACCCAGGTCAGGCACAACCTTGAGATCATGACCTAAGCTGAAACCAAGAGTTGGACACTTAACCAACTGAGCTGTCCAGGCACCCTGATACTGTCCTGTTTTGATTAGTGTAGACTGTAATATGGTTTGAAATTTAAAAAGTGTGATGCCTCCAGCTTTGTTCTTTCTCAAGATTGCCTTGGTTAGGGATGCCTGGGTGGCTCAGTTGGTTAAGCGACTGCCTTCGGCTCAGGGCATGATCCCGGAGACCCGGGATCGAGTCCCACATCGGGCTCCCTGCTCGGCGGGAGGCCTGCTTCTCCCTCTCTCACTCCCCCAGCTTGTGTTCCCTCTCTCGCTGTGTTTCTTGCTGTCAAATAAATAAAATCTTTAAAAAAAAAAAAAAAAAGATTGCCTTGGTTATTTGGGGTCTTTTGTGATTCTGTGATTCTATACAAACTTTAGGATTATTCTATTTTCTGTGGAAAATGCTATTGGAATTTGGTAATGATTACATTGAATCTGTAGACCACTTTGGGTAGAATGGACATTTTAACAATATTAATTCTTTTAATCCATGAACATGGAATATCTTTCTATTTTTTTATGTCTTTTGGCTCGACAGTTTATTAAAAAACCTAAACATGCAATTAACCACATGACTTAGCAATTCCACTCTTGGGCATCTATCTCAGAGAAATAAAGACATATTCAAATAACTTGTACACAAATGTTCATAGCACTTAATCTGTAAAGGCTCCAAACCAAAAACAATTCAAATATCCTTCTATGGATGGATGGTTAAGCAAACTGTGGTATATCCATATCATGGATTATTACTTAGCAATGATAAAGAACAGATTCTTGAGAAAGGCAACAATCTGGATGGATCTCCAGAGAATTATGCTTAGTAAAATATGCCAATCTCAAAAAGTTATATACTGTTTGATTCCATTTACAAAACATTCCAGAAATAACAACATTATAGAAATAAATAACAGATTAGTGGTTCCCAGGATTTAGGAGGGCTCCTTGGGAAGGAAATATGTGTGGCTTATAAAAGGACAACATTAGTGATCCTTGTGGTGATGAAATAGTTCTTTAGCTTGACTATATTGATGTCATTATGACAGAAGCCACTTTCAAAATGGTGGAATAAGGACCATCAAAAATTTGCTTCTTGGTAAAAGCTATGGGAAGCACTGGTAAAAATTCTCAAAATCAACATTTTCAGAACTCCGGAAATTAACCAAAAGCTCATAACAACCTGAGGACTTAATCATGAAAAATGCTGTATCTCAGTAAACAAGAGAACGTTGTGGCATTTTAGCTTTCTCTGTTCCTATCCCTCTCTCCTCAGTTTCACAGTGGTGTTGGAAACCAATGGCCCTGCAATCATGGTACCCATGAAAAACAGGAGCCTGCTAATCACTAGAAGGGACAAAATGGGTTTTAGAGCTTCTCAAAGGCCCTATCCTCAAAGAATAGAAATTATTTGACCTGTCTGGAAGTTCCAGTTAAAGCACTTCTCTCAAGGCTTGCATTTATTTGAACTGACATAAAGCTCATTGTGAATACCTTTTTCCCTGGAACATTTATGTAAAACAATCAGTGGCAACTGTTTAACATCTCTGGTGTTTTAGGTGATAACAACTGGGTGGAGCAAAGAAGTAGACAAAAACTTAAAAGGAAGAACTTGGGAATAAGGCATCTATGGGTATCTTTGAAAAGTTCGAACATATTCCTGGAAATCTAGAAGACCCCATGCACGTATGTGCAGGACTGCGGACCCTGAGAAGACTGTTATTTCTCTCACCACGGGCAGACTTTGAGGCAGGAAGTAAGGATTAAAGCAGAGTTATGTACAGTGTGTGGGAATCTTGAAAATATACCCTAACAGACACAGACACAGACAGACAGACAGACACAGACACAGACAGACACACACACACCCTTAGCAAAGGCTGGAACACTTACTAATAAATGCCATGGAAGGAAGTAGCTGTTCATTCATTGCCTGATCATTAAGCTAACCAATCAGAGGTTATAGTGGCCACATACGACAAAGAATAGACTTTACAAAATTAGTTCAGGAAAGTCACTAAATAAATAGCAGCAACAATACCCTCTCGGAAGTGAAGGGAATCTGATTCCAGAACTGCCACATTATATTATTCAAAATGTCTGATTTTCAACAAAAACTTATGAGACATGCCAAGAAGGAGGAACAATACAAACAATACAAATTGTTTTTCAGGAAGCTCAGATGGATGGACTTCGTTAGACAAAGACTTTATATCAGCTATTATAAACATGTTCAAAGAGGGGCGCCTGGGTGGCTCAGTGGGCTAAGCACCTGACTTTTGATTTCAGCTCCGGTCATGATCTCTGGGTTGTGAGACTGGGCCCTGTGTAGGGCTCTGTGCTTTAGATTTTCTCTCCTTCTTCTTCTGCCCCTCCTCCTGCTCTTTCTCTTTCTCTTTCAAATAAATAAATCTTTTTTAAAAATTAAAAACTAAAAAAAAAAATAACATCAACTTTATTGAGGTGTGGAGCCCACTTCTGATTCTCTCTCTCCCTCTTCCCCTTCCCCTTTATCTCTCTCTTCCTAAAAATAATAATAATAATAATATATATATACATATATATATATATATATATATTCCAAGAACTAAAGGAAAGCATGAGAATGTCTTACCAAATAGAAAACATCAGTAAAGAGACAGTGTAAGAGAGAACCGAGTAGAAATTCTGGAATTGGAAAGTACAATAATATAATAAAAAATTTACTTGAGGGACACAATTATAGATTTAAGCTGGCAGAAAGAGGAATCAGCAAACTTGAAGACAGGTCAGTTGAGAATCTTCAATCTGGAGAATATAAAGAATAAAGAAAAGGAACAGAGTGTCAGAGATCTATAAAACACCATGACGTATACCAATATATATATAATGGAGGTCCCAGAAGGAAAAAAGAGAGAGAAAGAAATAATTTGAAGAAGTCATGGCCAAAAGCTTCCCAGACTGGGTGAAAACCATTAATCCACGTATCCAGTGAGCTCAACACACTCTAAGTTAGATAAATTCAAAGAGACACATCAACATTAAACTGTTGAAAACTAAGGACA
>PITA01007470.1:0-91324 GCA_004023965.1 Spilogale gracilis | reverse complement strand
TACTGTATCTCTAGTTTCTGATTCATTGATTTCTGCTCTAATCTTAATTATTTCCCATCTTGTGTGGGGGCTTGGTTTAATTTGTTGTTGCTTTTCAAGTTCTTTAAGGTGTAATGAGAGTTGGTGTATTCAGGATTTTTCAGTTTTTTTGAGTGAGGCTTGGATGGATATGTATTTCCCCCTTAGAACTGCCTTTGCTGTATCCCATGTATTTTGGATTGATATACCTTCATTCTCATTGGTTTCCATAAAGTGTTTCAATTCTTCTTTGATTTCCTGGTTGATCCACAGATTCTTGATCAGGATAGTCTTTAGCTTCCGAGTGTTTGATTTTCTTCTGAACTTTTTGTTGTGGTTGAGTTCCAGTTTCATGGCATTGTGGTCAGAGAATATGCAGGGAATAATCTCAATCTTGTGGTATCAATTGAGCTCTGATTTGTGACCTAGTATGTGGTCTATTCTGGAGAAAATTCCATGTGCACTTGAGAAGAATGAGTATTCTGCTGTTTTAGGGTAGAATGTTCTGAATATATCTATGAGATCCATCTGGTCTAATGTGTCATTCAAGGCTCTTCTTTCTTTGTTGATTTTCTGTTTTGATTATCTGTCCATTGCTGAGAGTGGTGTGTTAAGATCTCCTACAATTAATGTGTTTGTATCAATATAACTCTTTATTTTGCTTAACAGTTGGCTTTTGTAGTTGGCTGCTCCCATGTTGGGGGCATAAATATCTACAATTGTTGAGATCTTCTTGGTGTATAGACCCTTTGAGAATGATGTAGTGTCCTTAATTTGGGTGCCTGGGTGGCTCAGTTGATTAAGCGACTGCCTTTGGCTCAGGTCATGATCTCCGAGACCCAGGATCAAGTCCCACGTTGGGCTCCCTGCTTTGCAGGAAGCCTGCTTCTCCCTCTCTCACACCCCCTGCTTGTGTTCCCTCTCTGGCTGTGTTTCTCTCTGATTAATGCCGCTGTCGGAAGAACGGGAAATCTCGTCTGAAAATACCGGCGCGCGGGCGGGCGGTCGCGACAATCCGGGCGTCTCCTTCCGTCGGCAGAACACTGCGGTCAATGGGGGACAGCGGTCCGTGCAGGCAGTCAGTCGAGCCCCACGTTGGGCGCCACTTGCCTCGGCCTGCGAGGCAATCAACGGGGTCCGCCGAGATACCTGTAACGGATGAGGGGGATGGGACAGGAGGCGTGAAAGAATGACAGCAAGACAGGGATTCTGATCAAGCTGCCCAGAAAAAGATTTTTTAAGAAGAAATGACAGTATATGTGTTTGTTGATGGGAATGATCCAATAGACAGTGGGAAAATGATGATGTAAGATAAAGACAATTATTTCTGGAACAATGAGCTTGGGCTAAACAAGACAGAGTATACAAATGAAAATAGTGACATTAAATGTGAGTATGACAATATAATGAAGATAACAAGTATTTTTCATATTTTTGAAATAAAGCCAAAGTACACATATAAAGTATTGCTTATGATGTTAGATTTACAAATTATTGGTTGAAGTAAAGTCTATAATTTTGTTAGCTAGAAAAATGTAAAATATATTCAGGTAAGCCAGCTGATTTTTTTAAAGCATAAAGTGAAAGAATTTTAAGGATTGAATATTTGAAACATTTTTGTCAGTATTATAGTTTTAACACAGTTAAATGATAACCTGTTTTCTTAGTATGCAGTAGGTCCAAAGCCAAACATTATATGCATCATTAGAAATATAATTGT
This sequence comes from Spilogale gracilis, assembly GCA_004023965.1. Lineage (NCBI taxonomy): Eukaryota > Metazoa > Chordata > Mammalia > Carnivora > Mephitidae > Spilogale > Spilogale gracilis. Next base: position 89,586 of record PITA01007470.1, on the reverse strand, counting down.
GAACAAAGTATGTTTGTTCCCATATATTAATATAAGGAAAATACTATAAAGCACATGTTAATGGAGAAAAAGTTGGAAAATGTGGTTAGAAAAATATTAAGGATGTTTTCATTAATATTTAAAAATAGAACACTGAAATGTTTTGTTTAAAGCAACGCTTTAACCATATACTACATAAAAATAGTTGAAGTACTGTTATTCCCAAGGGCATTTAGGAGATAATTTGTTGCCAAGAATTAAAATTTAATAACAAAAAAGATTAGAAAAAGTAGTTAGCATTTCCCATATATCCTGATTGGACTAATTAGTTTTATGTAATCCATTGAAACATCAGCCAGATTACAGTAGCAAATCTGGTAGCATTGATTATACTGTTTAAAAATAGGAGCATCTGGTAACAATTAACTTAAGAGGAAATTTCCTTTTACCTGGTTATTATCTACATAAGTTTAAATGCAATTTATGCTAACATTTATATTTATTCAAAGGCAGACTACAGGTAAACATGCCCTTCTCTTGTAGCTCGTGCTCATCTGTTAAAAATTTTTATTTCAGTTATGAACTTTGCACCATTTCCTTCTTGGGTTAAGTTTTTCCCTTTATGGGTTTGCTGGGAGAAAAAAAAAAAAAAAAACTCAACTACTGTCATTTACACCAGAGGTTTACTACCATTAAGTGAAGGGATATTTGTTGCAGCATAAATGCCCTATTTGTTAGACAAAGCAATCTGGTCCTCCCAGGAGGTACCTCTTCTGTCACCATAGAAAAGCTGGAGCTCTGAGAATGGGAGGAGCTAATGCCTTATAGGTGACATGAAATTTACAGTTTGTCTTGACCCTTGCAATGTCAATCCATTTCCTTGTATAGATCAACTCAAATCAATTTATTTGGGTGAGTTTCTGAGTGAATAATGGCCCCTTAAGCCCTCTCTTCATTATTTACTCTTTGCCAAACATGCAATACAATTTTTTCTGTAATTGCTGGTGAGCAAGGAAGAGTGGTCAACATTATGGTGAACTGATATGTCTAAAGTCTGAGAATTTTTGTATCCTATGAGGTCTTGGTGAGTAGAAGTTATACTTCTCACTGCAGAAACCAAGATCTATCTGTCATCTCTTCTCATACATATGATAGCCCTGTTGAAGCATTTCCTCCAATCTCTTATTTTTAAGAATCCCTGATTACAGAGTTCCGCCACTGCTAAGCACAAAGAGAAATGGATGCTTGCATTCTGGCTGCACATCTAAAATAAATAGATAGACAGATAGATAAATAAATAAATAAATAAATAAATAAATAAATAAATGAAATATCTATTTTTTCAGTATTTTTATGATGAGTATTCAAAACACATCTTTCAGATTGTTGGATGAATTATGTATTAAGTGTTTAAGGCATTTTTTTTAATCCCTTGGTCATGTTTCTGCTAATTGAAAAGTTTCATTATAGTTGAAAAGTCCTTTGAAAACAACACCATGCTTTTATTGTCATTGCTGCATAGTCAGACAGTGTCAGGCCTCTAGTCTCAGGGCATGTAATCAAGAAAAGAAATACAGAAAATGCTATTCCATAGACCCTGACCAAGCAATCCTAACTCTCTTCTTTGTTTTAACATTTTTTGTAGACTTACTGCTCAAGTTAGATCTTCTTACTCATTGAATAATGTATTATGAATTATTAATCATATTTGTTTTTCAATATATAGAAAGCAGGAAGAGGATGATGAGGTTAGGTATTTGTGGATATTTTTTAAACAAGGCGAAGTTTAAATTACTTGTTGCCATTAACATTGAAGAATACTGAAAAAATAAAATAAATTTAAAGTAAAAAAAAAACAACTTATTGATATTTTTAAAGAGCCAAAAAAAAAAAAAGAATATGGGAAATTGAGTTGAAATTGTATGCTTTAAATAAAATAGCCTAAGAAAAATAATTCCATATTTTGCTAAAACATCTCTCCAATACTTATTTGGGGTTATAGCCAGGGCTGTTCACTTGGTCTCAAAGGTTTATGCTAAGCTTTAATGCTTGTATAAGTCTGTGTGCACATGTGTGTGTGCATGTGTGTATGTGTGTATGACTGTGTGTACAAGAATACATCCACTAACATTTGAAATAAAAACTTCTGTCACTCAACCATATAACTCAAATACTATGTATAACAGAAAACCACCATATGGAAGATTCACACACTGTGGGGAGTAAACACCAAACCCAATGTCTTGAAATATTTAAAGACATATGCGGTAACAAGTGTTTGCATCAGTAACCTGGGTGTAAACTGAATTTTTGGTGCAGCATTTGTACGTCCTTGCTTAATTAACCTGTACCATTTTTCTCTATATTTGGCAATATGAAAATTTACAAGTGAATTTTCATGATCTCTCATGTGTTTCCCTATGCTTCTTGTGTTTCAGTAACAATGTGAACTCAAACTCTCTGGTAGATCACATTTTTTTTCAGTTGAAAATAAAACTGTTCTGGGTCAGGAAAAGCAAGTTGGGCTCAGGACAGAGATGTAGTCAGTTGCTTTTTGACCATGGTTCATGAAAACTTCATTCCCTCTGGTGAAAATTCAGTCTGATAAATTGAATCCTGTGACATAAAGTTCCATCCTATTATGAATTCTGTTGATAGAATGATGACAACAAAGTATATACAGATTATCTAAATAGCAGCATGAGAGCTTTTCAGATTATAAATATATTTTAATATTTTAAATTAAGCCCTATCTTTACAAATATATTGTTTCTTCAAAAATTTAAAGAATTAGGAAGAACTGCAAAAGAGTAATGCAGTTCTAAAAAGCCATAGGCACCCCAACAGAGAGCTGTAAGGCAAAAATTGCCTATAGATGAGCATTGTATAGAGCGATCAACAGGAGGCGCGAATAGTCCTATGGTGCTCTGTCATTGGCTGGGAACTGCCTAGGGAGAGTGTGTATTTATTTCAAATACCATAATGGATCCCAGAAGTGCGGCAATTTAAGGCTGTTATCTGACTGAATTCTATGCAACAAGTTCATTTTTTTTTTTTTAAGATTTTACTTATTTATTTGACAAAGAGAAACACAGCTAAAGAGGGAACACAAACAGGAGACGTGAGAGAGGGAGAAGCAGTCTTCCTGCCGAGGAGCAGCGAGCCTAATGTGGGACTGGATCCCAAGACTCAGGGATCACGACCTGAGCCGAAGGCAGATGCTTAATGACTGAGCCACCAGGCGCCCCAACAGGTTCATTCTTGAAGGTAAATCTGAGTGATACACACTTATTGCTTCATGTCGGGGGCACGCCCCAAAGATGGCGCTGCATCTGCTGTGGAGAGCACCACATGGGATGCCGGCAGTGGTGCTGCCGAGAGGCTATGGCGCGGAGCACGTGAAGCAGCTCCAGGAAGCACCCGCCCTGAAGATCACGTGACCGCATGCCTCATACGTGTGGCCGTGCTCAGTGCGTGATCACCGGACGCCACCAATGCCTGCTGGCCGTGCAGTCCACGCCCCACTTGATCTCCTCTCTGATTGGCTGGGATACTATATAAAAGAGGGCTAGAAAGCTTCCTGAGAGGAGACGTCGTGAGGCCGGCGAGACTGCAAGGCGGCCAGGAGGCCAGGCGGCGAGAGGAGAGATGGCAGGAGAGATGGCGGGAGAGGAGAGAGGAGAGACGAGAGGGGGAGGAACTGGAGAATAAACGGGAGCTTCAACGTCGACCCATGTGTTGCGTCTTCTCTGCTGGCCGGGAACGCAACAGCTCCACATGAATAAATACCAGATTTTTAAAAATACCATTTAAGATAACAACAAACATTATATGGTAATAGGTATTAATGTAATGTAATATAATTAATAACAAGAATGAAGTCCTGCAAGAACTTAAGAAAAAAAAGAATAAAACTATGGAGATCATAATAGAATAACTAAATTTAGTAGTGTACAATAATTATGGACAGCAATAATCCATATAAACAATTACAAAGATTTAATAATTACATATTCAATGAGATTTCAGTTGATAGCTTAGAAAGATTTTTTAAAATATGTATGAAATATTAGATCTTAAGATATCCAGGATATTCATGAGAAAGACTAACAAAATGATGAGGTTTGTCCTATCAAATAGCAAGTCTAATTATAAGGCTATAATAAATAAAAAAGGTAAAGTAATAGATCTGCCAGTGCTATGAGAGAACACCCCTGCAGGGGAACCATGCTGAAGCTCCGGAAGAGGCTGGTTGGGGTTGCTGAGCCTGCTGGGCCAACAATAAGAGGCCAGCAGGAAAATATATCAACACTAAGAACTCATCAGGGACATCAGCTTAAGTGGGTAACTCCAGCCGTCAGAGGACTAGCCTCTAAAAATTGTGGGAAGAATCTGAACAGTTACTGGCTGATGAAAGAGACAAAAAGTACACCAGAGAAATGTGTGGATGTGAAGTTTGGCACTGAGGATCTTAAAGCAGAGCCCAAGTAGAGAGCATGCTGGGATGGTATTCACAACAACCAGGACAAGCCCAGAACTTCCTTCCAACCATGAAGCTGAGGGAAAAAGCCTTCTTCTAGCATGGCAACTGCAAAGAGCTAGGCATCACAGGACTTGTGAAGCTTGTGAAGGAGGCTTAGGCACACCATACACCGTCTGAGAAAAACAATCCCCATTAGGACCCACCCAGCAAAGAGGAAAACCCTAAATGATCCATGGTGAATGTGCAGTTTGATCCAATGATGAAGCATTTCAGTACCCTGGCTGAGCTCAAAACCCATCACCAAGCCCTTAAAAAATATGGCTCTGTTAGAGAGGCAGACCATAAAAGAGACACTTAACTATAGAGAATGAACTCAGGGTTGCTTGAGGGGAGGTGGATGGCAGGGGTGGGGTGAGGTAGGGGGAAATGGGGAGGCTAAATGGGTAATGGGGATTAAGAGGGGTACTTATTTTTTTTAATTTTATTTATTTATTTATTTATTTATTTATTTATTATTCTTACTTTTTAATTTTATTTTTATTTTTTTATTGTTACTTAAATTTATTTTTTTTCCAGTGTCCAATGTTCATTCCCCATTCCCCACACCCAGTGCTCCATGCAATAGGTGCCCTCAGTACCCACCACCAGGCTCTCCCATCCCCCCACCCCCCTCCCTCCAAGTCCCTCAGTTTGTTTCTGTGTCCAAAGTCTCTGTTGTTTCATTTCTCTCCCTGGATTACCCTACTTCCCATTTACTTTCTTTCTCCTACTGTCAAGAGGGGTACTTATGATAAGCACTGGGTGTTGTATGTAAACTAATGAATCATGAATCACTAAATTCTACTCCTGAAATGAATAAATGAATATTACATTATATGTTAACTAACTGGAATTTAAATAAAAACCTGAAACCTTAAAGAAATTATATATATATAGATATCTTCACTTGCCAGAGACTCTCAATTCGGCCCCTGACCCTAGGGGAATTTTATTTTATTCAGAACCTAGAGAAAAAGGAACCAAGTTAACTGGGACACTGTTGCTGGAATGTGAAGAAGTTAGTTACTCCAAAGAAGCCAAGTATTTATAAGACAAAATGTGTGAGGAGGTTTGCTTGTTATTTTCACCTGGGATTGTGTACATAGGTGGTTTTCATGCACACTTTTCAATAAAACATTAATATAAAAAAGAGAGTAGCAGAATGAATTAAGAACTTAAAAATAAGCCTATCAATCTATCATATCTTAATAAACAATGAAGCAGAAATATTCATCATTTAGAGTGACTGGAAGAAAGAAATGGAGCCATATTTCATGCCACGCTTAAAAATCAAATGCAAGTGACATCACCAAGATGACTACATCACGGCTGCTCCTGACTTTAATGTCTCTCACAAGGACAGTTAACATCTACTGAAAAACACCACTGAAGGAATCTTAGAACACAAGAGAAAGGCTGAAGCACCCCTATACCTCATAGACCAAGACAGATTGCATTAGAGGGTATGAGAAAAGGTTACACTTTAGCCATCTTGTCCTTCCCCCAGGTAGTGCAGACCATAGAGAGAGAACTCCCCTGAGCCTTTAGTTTTTCCAGTGGGAAATGACAACCCAGGGGGAATAACAGCCTCCTCCAGCATGGGGGTCACTTTGTGGGAGCCCCTACTGTGGTCTTGTACCACAGGGATTATAGGAGAATTTCTGGGGCCCAAGCAGAGGTTATATTTATATAAGATAGACTTTAAACTAAAAATGGGAAAGAGAGACAAAGAAAGCCAAAATATAGTGATAAAGGGGTCAATATATCAAGAAGTTATAACAATTTTAAATATTTATGTGTCCAATATTAGAGACCTAAATATACAAAGCAAAATCAACAGAGCTGAAAGGAAAAAAAAACAAACAGTAGGGTGCCTGGGTGGCTCAGTGGGTTAAAGCCTCTGCCTTCAGCTCAGGGCATGATCTCAGGGTCCTGGGATCGAGGCCCACATTGGGCTCTCTGCTCAGCGGGGAGCCTGCTTCCTCTTCTCTCTGCTTGCTTCTCTCCCTGCTTGTGATCTCTCTCTCTGTCAAATAAATAAGTAAATAAAATCTTTAAAAAAATACAGTAATAGTTGGGAACTTCAGTTCCCTCTCATACCAATGGATAGGCTACCTAGTTAGTGAAAAAATAAGGAATTATGGATTTGAACAACACTATAGAACAAAGGTACATAACATACATATACAGAGCATTCTAACCAGCAACAGCAGAATACACATTCTTATCAGGTGTTCCTGGAACATTTTTCTAGGATAATGTGTTTTAGCAAATTCAAAATTGAAATTATACCAAGTGTCATCTCTGACAACAATGGTATAAATCTAGAAATCAGTAGAAGAGGAAAACTCAAAAATTCATGAACATATGGAAATTAAACACCACCCTTCTGAACAACTAATAGATCGAAGTAGAAATTACAGGGAAAATAAAAAAAAAATTTTTGAGAGAAACTAAAATGGAAAGACAACATACCAGTACCTATGGGATACTTATGGGAAAGCAAAAGCCTTTTAAGAGAGAAATTCATAGCAGTGAAAACCTACATTAAGAAGTAAGAAAGATCCCAAATAAACAATCTAACTTTTTATCTTATGGAACTAGAAAAAGAAGAACAAACTGAGTCCTAAGTTAGCAGAAGAAAATGGGACTAGGGTGGGAGGGGGAATTGGAGGAAGGTAGTTAAAAGTACAAACTTCTAGTTACACAACAAATAAATCTAGGAATGAATGTACACCATGATGACTATAGCTAATGTTGCTGTATGATACATAGGGAAGTTGTAAGAGAGTAAATCCTAAGGTCACAAGGATAATTTTTTTTTCTTTTTCATTTCTTTTTTTATTGTAACTAGAAGAGAAGATGGATGTTAGCTGAACCTATTGTAATCATTTCACCATAGTGAAATGTACCTTAAACTTATATAGTGATGTGTGTCACTATATAAATAAAATAAAACTGAATAAAACTGAAAAAGAATCAAATACTTTTTGATTTGGAGAATGAAAATCTAAATATGAAAAATACTACTTTAAAACTTTGGAAAATGCAGAAGAATATCTTATGATATGAAGGAGGACCTAATTTTTTTATGAGAGACAAAGAAATAGCCATAAGAAATAGACAAATTTTACCATTCTGAAATTAAAAACTTCTGTTGAACTAAATAAACAATAAAACTAAAAGCAAATAACAGAACTAGAGAAACCATTTATTATGTATCAAATTAAAAATATTGTGTTTATAATATATTTTTAAGTCCTCACAATTTAGTACGGTCAAGAAAAAGTAAGAGGAACATAGGCAAATGAAAAGACCAAACAGTTCTTAAAAGTGGAACTATGAATTATCAATACATAAGAAAAGTGCCTGAAACTCACTAGTAATTAAAGAAATAACTATTTTTTTAAAAAAATATAACTATTTTTAAAGTCAGAAGAGATCATGTTCAATTCTTCAGATTTAGTGAGAAAATATTTAAATCTACAAATTCCAAGTATATTTGCTTATATATTGATGCGATTCTGAATGCATGCAACTACTTTGGAGAACACATTTGTTAATATATTGTGAAATTGCTGAGCCATGAGGTATATGCCTCTTCAGTCTCTTTGGATATTATAATGTTTCATTGTCTGTGATAGAAAATATCATAACCAACTTAAATTCCCACTAACAGCAGAACAAATATTTAAATTGTGCTTAAGCCAGACAGTTTTGGCATAGTGAGTTAGGATGACTTTTTTGGACATTTTCTGCCAGTGTGTGAAATTCAGCTGTATCAACTTTGGGCAAATGTAGCTCTATGCTTCAGTTTCTTCATTGTAAAATGGAGGTAAAAATTGTGTCTGCTTCATGGTTTTTTGTATATAAAAAATAAATAATTTATGAAAATAAGATTTAGATATAATCAGATATATAGTGAGCTTATAATACTTATGAGCTATTATTATCAATCATATGACCATAGGCCATATAACAGATAAAATGAATGAACTCGAACAATATCTATCAATGTGAATGAATTTCAAACAATCACATTTAAAGACATTTTTAAAGAGAAACACATAAAATATGATACCATTTACATAAATTTAAATCTTGAAAATGATAATATATATAATTAGTAAATATGTTTGCTTAATATAAAAGTATAAAATCTTGCATGGGATTCATCTTTAACTGGAATATATTATTTAAAAATAGACCTAGGGGTGCTTGGGTGGTTCAGCTGGTTAAGCAACTGCCTTTGGCTTGGGTCATGATCCTGGTGTCCTCGGATGGAGCCCTGCATCAGGCACCCTGCTCAACAGGGAGTCTGCTTATCCTTTTCCACACTTTCCCTTTGAGCATCCCTTCTTGTGCTCTCTCACTCTCTGAAATAAATAAGTAACATCTTTAAAAAATTAAGAAATAAAAATAATAGACCTAAGGACATGATGTACAAGAATATATGAGCATTGTTTGGCTCTTCTCCATCTTTTTATAATGCTTGAAAATTAAATATATTACGGTGATAATTTACTTTTTCTTTCTTTTTTTTATTTATTTATTTATTTGACAGACAGAGAGATCACAAGTAGGCAGAGAGAGGAGGAAGCAGGCTCCCCGCCGAGCAGATAGCCCGATGCGGGCCTCAATCCCAGGACCCTGAGATCATGACCTGAGCCAAAGGCAGAGGCTTTAACCCACTGAGTCACCCAGGTGCCCGATAATTTACTTTTTCATCAAGAAGTCTGCATTTCCCAGCCTCTTAATTTTAGTTCCCCCATTATTCAATTTTTAGAATGCTTCTATAGCTCTTAAACAATAGTTTCATTTAATTAATTATATAGTATTCTTTGGTAATAACTAGACCTAGCCCACATGTGTTATGAATTGATTTTACAATATAACTATGCAATCATACCATTACATTAATGTTAACACTTCTCAATTAATATAAATATTTGATAAGCAGAGAACATTGGCTACAGAAAGATCATATTTCATCAAAAACAGAAGCAAAAAACAAGTAGTATAGGACATTCAAAACAAAAATTGAAAACTAGAGATAGTGTACATACAGTGAAAGAATGATTTCCTTCAAAGCCTGACCCATGGTGCCTGACCCATGCTCATACTCCATCTCTTCTATGTCTTCTCATTTTGTTAGCATTTCTGATACACAAAGTAGAGTCTCCATGGATCCTTCTCAGAGCCTCTGATGAGAGCCTTACATCATTCAGACAAGGAGTTAGCAACCATTTTCTGTGATGATCAAGATAGTAAATATCTTAGGCTATGTGATCCATCTGACCTCATTCAGTATACTCAACTCTGTGGTTTTGGTGCAGAAGACATAGGCTTGGACAAAATGCATATGAAAGGGGATTATGACCAACAGGTGACTGGCTGCAATTTCTAGCTCTTGGTTCCCTCTCTAGTTGTGTTTCTTTCTGTCAAATAAATAAATAAAATCTTGAAGAAAAAAAAAAGATATAGGACAGTAGATTACAGCAGTGCTCTACTCCAGAAACCGAACAGTACATTGAGTTATTCCACTTTAGGAAGCAGATCTATATTAGCTATTGACATTATTAACTAATGAACTGAGACCAGGAAGAAAGGCTCACTACTTCTAAATCTGTGCCAGTAGGATAGCAGTATTTCTAGCCATGGAATAATCCATGCAGGAAGCTTTTGACAGATTCTATTATAACTTATTGCTACAAGTGAGAATATATCAAGCTATGATCCTTTTTAAGTAGTTGAAGTAGGGATTTTTTATTATCCTTTGTTATTCAGTGGAACAATCTAAGATTATCTTTGACCTTGGGAATGACTCCAAATGTCCCTATTCATTGATCTCTAAGGACTTTGGTGATGGTTGTTCCACCAATGGTTTTAGTTAAGGTAGTGGTCCATGAGTACATCCACAGCACTCTACACGATTACAAAGGCTAGCAGTCTGTACTTTCACTTGTTTCCTTCTCAACCATGCTCATCCTGTCATCAGTGTATTAGTGTAATATATTCAGTGTAATGAAAATTGCCAGTGTTCCAAGATCCTGGAAAAAAATTTTTAAGTAACAATAAAAAAATAAATAAATAAAGTTTATTTTTCAAAAAATAAAAATAAAAATAAATAAATAAAATCTTAAAAAAAAAAAGAAAATTGCTATGACAAAATGTAGGGACATATACACATTTGTGTAGAATAAGAGATAAACTGCTCACTCTTCCAGATTAAAAAATACAAAAACAAAAACAAATTGATTCAATAGATCTAAGTATAAAAGGACCCAGATCATTGCTTAACACAGTTAATTAGTGCACATTATAAAGGACTTGTGTTTTAATATACTTATTTCAAAATGATTACAGCAATGGTTGAGATATTGGTAGTCTGCATCAGTCTTTAGATTATATCTCTTCTTTAATTTGGTGGTGAAGGAAGTAAAGGGGCATTAACAAGTCACTCTTCTCCTAGATTTCTTTGTTTAATATGATGACCTCCTTACATTCACCGACATGGCTGGAGTTAGAGCTTAGAAGTCGATTGAGGATATATGGGCTTAATTTGACCACCCACTGGTTGGTTTCCCATACTGCAAGTCAAAAAACTGTTGAGGAAAGGTTATCATCATTTTCCCATATCTGAACATTACTGAATAAAAATGCTATGCCCATGAAGTAACAGCTATTATTTATTCTGCATTTACCATGAGTCAAGTATGCACCTAAACAATTTATCTGTACTATCTAACAATTCTTATAGTTCTTTAAGATATAGTCCTTTCTTGTTCTATTTTATAGCTGATAAGTCTGGGAATTAAAGATATTCAGAGAAATATTAGAGCTAGTTCTTCTGACAAGCCTATAATCTTTACCTGTTTTTTTTATACTACCCCTATTAATCTTTTAGATGAAATAAAATCTGTTTTCTCTACTAATCAGACATGTGAGGAATATTGACAATAAAATAGATGTGTTAATGAGGAATAAAATATGCCTCTAAAGGAACTAAGCATTTGTCAGTCCTGAGTTCAGCTTCTGGGACAGTGAGTTCTCAGACATTTAGTCTGCATAATACCAGTTGAAATGTCAGTTGTGGGTTTATGAATAGAAAACAAAACAGGAAGAAGGGTCAATTAAAACTAGTAAAATCTGATGTAGCAGTCAGATGGCTGACCTTTCTCCCAGTATCATCTCAGAGTACCCAGATCCTAATGTCCTGGTTTATTGTCCCAATGGCAAGGCATTAGCATGATTGGATCAGCCTACACCAAGCTGATGCATTTTCAAACTTTAAGCCAGCTGGAAAGAGACACTCATAGTTCTGGACCCCAAATCAAGCTGTGAGGATAAGCCAAGAAGTTATTTCTGCATTCGGACCTTTTGGTCACAAAGGGAATATGTTTCTTCTTTCAGCATTGCTAAACTGCTTTCTTACTCACAGGTATATGTAGTGTTGGGCAGGAACAGGAGGTCTATTCACTGAACATGTCATTGGACAGAAAGAAATGGTTACAGTCTCATGATTCAACTTGTAGGCAATCTAGTTTCCCATTTCTTCTATTTCTGCTCTTTCTCCATTTTTGACAGGCCATTCAATGCTTCTCTGTCACTATAAGAGTGAGAAATTATAACTTACGCTGGTCCAGAATCCATTAGAAGGAAGGAAGAAAGGAAGGAAGAAAGAAGGGAAGGAAGGAAGGAAGGAGGAAGGAAGGAAGGAAGGAAGGAAGGAAGAAAGAAAAAAAAAATAGGCAGATGTGTAGTGAAGAATTAACTTTATCCAGAGAGGTTCATTTGGCCTTAGTCCTGACTCCTGGGAGGTAACTTCTAAACACTTGAAATTCCCTAAGAGAATGATATATCTTTGTAATTCATGGTGAGCCTCTGGGACCACAGCCAATATTTTATTCTAACAAGATGATTGCTGGTAGGCTAGGCTCTTCAGATCCCAAATGATCATGACCCATTGTAGGGACTGGCCAGGTCCTGAAATACCAACTGTGTGATCAAAGGGTTAGGGCCATTGGCTATGTAAAATCAGTCTGATATCCAGAGGTTGGGGATAGAGACTGATTTCAACCATGTCGGCGGTAAATCATCCATGTCAATCTACATAATGAAGCCTCAGTAAAAGCTCTGGACAGCAAAACTAGAATGGGCATCATGCTTTGGCAATATTTCACGCACATATTGTTATACTTCAGTGTCAGGAAGGTAATGTATTCCTTGGGACACAGGAGCTTTGTATTTGAAACACTCCTCCCAGTCTTACATTCTGCTTCATGTGTATTTCTACTTCATGTTCTTTTGCCACAATAAAACTAATAGTAAATATAGTACTTTCCTGAGTACTGTGAGGGACATTATTGAATGTGAGGATGATCATGGGAACCCCCACATTTTTATCCAGCTGATCTGAATTAATGGTGGCCCTTAGAACCCCCAAACTTGTGAATGATGTCTAAATTCTTGGGTAGATTTGGTAGTCTGAAGGGCTATGCCCTTCATCTTGAATTTGGTCTAACTCTGAGTAGCAGTTCATATTGAAATAAGATCTCTACAATAAAAATGCAGAAAAAATATGCAAACTTTTTTACAGTAATTTTAATGCTAAAAAATTGTCCCAGGGTGGTGGAATATAATCAGAATTATAAAATTAATTAATTATAAATAAGAGAAAATTATAAGTGATAAAAAAATGAGAGAAAATAGCTAAGTAGTTCAAGTCTCTCTCATCAACATTGAATTTAGTATGTATTATGGCCAGATTACTGGGTTAGGCACCAAAGATAAAATACTGAAAAAAGATGAATATACTACCCTATGCCATAGCACTAACAAAAGGAATAGTAATTTACTCATTTAGATGAATAGACAATTTTAATATTCTATGATGACCTCCTTGATAATGGATGAACATTTTGCCATTGAATCACATGGTGGCACCCAGCCCAGACCTGAGAGTCCAGAGTAGGCTATTCAAATTGGGTGAACAAACTGGAGTTGACTGTAAATAACAAAATATCTACTTAACAGTGGTTGCAAACATTTAGTTGTCAGACAAAATAATAATTAAAAAAATAACCACAAAATAAGAGGTAAGCAGTCCTAGATTGGGAACTAAAGCTCAGTTTTATCACCTAGGACCTAGTGATCATCAAATACGTCCTTCTATTTCCTCCTCTGCCATCTCCAGCATGCTGGCTTTTCAATCCTGGGTAGGGATGTTTCCTGCAGGTCAACGCAATCACATTCAAGAGAAAAAGGGTGGAATCAGACCATGGGCTTCTTCCTCAAGAAGTTCTGCCTTTTCATCAGGAATATATGCTAAAGCATTTGCTAAGATGATGCTATAGTCCTCATTAGTGAAAAGATAATAAAGTGAGGATCTGATATAAGGGAATGTGATTTCCATAATCAACTTTAAACCCTGGTAGAGGGGCCATATCCATTTTGAAATCAGAGATCGTCCACCCTTAACTAAGATCAGGCCGGATTTGGTTATTGAGTAAGTGACAGTGTCTACCATGGGACATAACCTAGAAGCTAAGCCATCATGGATGATTAGGATTAGCTAAAAAATATGAGATCAAAGGGATAAAATGAGGAAAATATTTCAGACAGAATAACAGCTAATATTTCAGAGAGAGAAATCTCAGTAATATTACTGAAATACCAACAGTTGATCACAGTGTAAAAGGTGTTAAGAAATGAAATGATAAAAACTAAGAAAGAATAAAAATGAAATACCACAATCACTTAAAATAAAATGTTACCAATCAATCAAAAGGATAATTTAAAAGTTTATATGAAATAGACATGCAGACATACCTTGCAGATATTACAGTTTTGTTTTCTAGACCACTGCAATAAAGTGAGTTAAATTAATGTTTTAGCTTCTCAGAGCATATAAAAATTATGTTTACACTAACTTATAGTCTATTAAACGCTCAACAGTATGTGTCTAAAAAATATACTTAATTAAAAAACATTTTATTGTTATAAACAATGCTAACCATTATCTGAGCTCTAAGTGAACTATAATCACTGATCGCAGATCACCATTACAAAAAATAATGAAGAAATTTGAAGTATTGCAGAAATTACCAAAATGTGGCCTAGAGACATGAAGTGAGCAAATTTTGTTGGAAAAATGGTGTTGATAGACTTGCTCAAGGTAGGGTTGTGACAAAACTTCAGTTTATTAAAAAAAAAAAGTAGTATCTAAAAAGTACAATGAAGCAAAGCACAATAAAATGAGATATGCCTATATTTATGGATACATTAAGGAAATAAAACAAATATATGTGCTTTGGTAGAAATTATACATAATAAGCGTGAGAAATATTTAACACCCAAAACAGATAGAATTGGGAGAAGATAATAGGATTATGGATGTTACATAGTCAACTAATAGCTTAGTTAAATTAAATGCTGGTTTCCCAGCAGCACAATGTGTGGCCTTATTGCCAATTTATGAAATAGAATTGTCAAGTAAAATTTTATTGTCTTCAGAGTTCAAGATGCCATATGCGGTTATATAGATTGTGCACTGTACAAGGACACACAAGAGTCGAGTGTTCGTTCTCTTTGATTTGCCACTTGTCTCAGTGCAGGGTTATGCCTGGACAGGTTCCATTTTCACTTCCCATAAAGTTATCACATGGATTTTCTATAGTACTTGCCCACAGTGGAAGAAGACTTCAGTACCTGAAATGAGATTTGAAGATATTCATTTTCCATATTTTCTTCTCTCTCAACTACCATGGATATTCAAAGTTAACTGTAAAACTCATGAACTCACAAAAGGAATGTACTTGAAGTCATACAAAGAACAGTAGCAAAGTTCATGGAATAATGAATACCAATATTCTTATTGGGAAATGAGAAATCTTCTGAAGAAAAAATGTATGTCAGGCAACTGTGGTCCCTGTGACCTCTGGGGATTTCTGTAGATGCTCTTTGCACAGAGCACTTTTTCTGTTCATTATTAAATTATTTCCTAAACTTCCTTCAATTCTTTATAGTGCTGTTTGACCTACAAAAAAAAGTATTGAAATAGAGGTTTCTTTTCCCTTCTGACCAAATGAGAAGGGCAAGATTTGTGGAAATTTTTCAAGAAAGGGATGAGCCTCTTATGGTGAATTATGTGAAGGAAAGGGCCAAAATATAATTTGGTTTCTGCTCTCCCTACTTAATCCTATTAGTTTCAGGCTTTGTGACACGTCTTCTGTGCTTTCCTGAGCAGTCAGAATCCCCTTTTGGTTTAAGCTGATGGCATGACCAGCTGAGTAAAATCATAACACAGGGAAGATTCTTTCTTTGGGGTTCATATAACAAAATAAGAACAAAAAGCTTTTGTCAAGTAGAATGAAAAACATCTTAGAAGATATGGACATGATTGTTCCTGAAGCAGATGCCTTTTCTCCCAAGGTGGTCCTCACCTTACAAAACTGTCTTTACTGTTCCTGGAGGGAAGTTTTAACCAAGATGTCCTAATAAGATCAACTTCTTAGCTGATCTGAATTAGAAATTTTCAGAGACTACATTTTTCTGAAAGCAGTTTAGATTCATCTCAAATGTCAGCAATCTGTCTAATGGCCTCAGCCAATTCTGTCTCCATATGGAGGAACTAAAAACAATAATTGCTACATTAACTAAATGCTTACTATGTGCTATGACATATTTAAGCACTTTATATGTGTGTGCTCACTGAATACTCACAAAACACCATATGAAGTAACTAATATTGTCATCTGCAATTTACATATGAGAATACCGAGGCAATTGGAGACCAAATGACTTATCCACAGTTAATGAAATCTGAAGTGATGAAATTAGATACAAGCCAGGAAGTCTAGCCCAGAGTCTTGACCTGTAACTTCTCTAATTGATCAGACTGAATATTATATTCAGGACAAAGAACCATAGAAATGTATAGATCATCAATGTCAATATGCTAACTAGTGCTTAAATTATATCTGCATTAATGCCACTAAACATACCACATCTCTGGAGGTAACACATCCACTCTCTTGTAAATCTGGACATTTTATAGAGTTGGGGGGAAAAATAACAATTGAGTATGTTCAGACTGCCTGCTTGATTTAGACAAATTGAATAGAAGTGGATCGATTGCTCATATCTGTTCTTAAAAATGAGGTGAAAAATTCTAGCAATGTGCTATCCAATTAAATGGTAGCATTCATGCAATATTTCTCACCCAGATGGAAGGTTTTGTTTCATTATTTGCAGAAACACTTTATTCTTGAAGGCTACAATGTTCCCACATGCTTCAAATAGCTCAAATAGCGTTTGCGCAGTTGGAAACAATACCTTCATTAAAAGATTTGGGGAAAACTCTAATTTTCTTAGGGAAAGTATAAATGATAAGGTTTCAAACCTATCTAAAATATGAAGCAACTTATGAATTAACAGGAATATGGTACTCTGTGCAGTGAAGCATGTGACGTTCACACTTTTTCTTTTCTTTAATCATAGAGAAGGGCCTCCGTGCTAAGCAGATGGCAGCTACGTTATTCAGACGGGATGGGGAATGTGTCTTTTCTTAAATCTCCTCAGAAAGTGAATACAGTTACCCATCAGCAGTATGTATGTTGTTTTATAACAGCGGTTAGTGTGAGTGGACAAAATGAAGTCTCACATAAGTAAACACTTCTTTAGATCCTCTCACATGGCCTTAGAAATTAATTTAACAGTTTTGATTGTCAATTTCTGTGGCTGATCATTATCTCCTTTCCTTTTATGCGGGCTAATGCAACAGCCTTCCCATTGAATGTTCTACCTGCAATCTCTGTCATCAAATCTGGCCTCCACACATCTGTCTGAGTTGTTTCCGAAGTCATAGATCTTAGCTGATCATTTCAATACTAAACATTTTCAGTGGAAGCTTGATTGCCTGATGTAATCCCACATTTTTAATACAGAAATCAAGAACCTTTGCATTTAGCTCCAAACCTCTGCAGTCTTCTCTAAAGATTCTGAAGCTAATTCTCTTCACTTTATGATTCATCCAACCATATGATGCTAGTAGATAAAGGTAAGAGTACCAGTCTCCTGAAAAACACCACATAAGGCTGTATGATCACTTTGAGGTAAAAGTGGTTAGGTGGGGCTTTTATAGATAGCAAGTTGTAGCAGGATTGACAATAATTAGTTACTGAAAGAAAAGAAGTGGAAGGGCAAAGACATTCAAATATAGAGACATGTCACCAGAGCATTCATAGTCAAACATACTTTGCAAATGAGAAATCCTTTATGAATTAACTGACAACTACATGAAATAGGGATAATCTGCTACTATCTTTAGGTGATGTCAAGGAGCTCTGCAAAGCTGTCATTTAAAATGCAGGTTGGAAGACATCCAAATAATGAGTTTGGCAATACTTTAAGAATCTTTATCTGCATGAAACTGTAATGACTTTTGGGGGACTAAAATGAATATAGGTTTATTGTCTACAGAAGTTTATGCACTAATTAATGTAAAGATTTGTGTTGCTTTATTAAATTTTTATCAAATAAATGCTAAAATTAAATCAAGGCAAGCTTCAAAATATCAAATAAAAACTAAATACATCAATTGTTCGTTATTCTGAAACCTTGTTATTTAAAGGTAAGTGAAACACTAATTCTTCTCCACAGAAAATATATTGATATCGAGTAACATCAGCAATGTTTAAGTGGGCCTCTTTACATGTACCCTCCTAAGTATGTTTGGTCAAACGTTTTGATCTTTGACAATCTTAGACCTGAAAAAATGATAATTCATTTTATCTTCTAAATCAAACTCTTCTAATATGAATGATGCCTAGCATCTAGGTTCTATGCTTAAGATTCATTTATAATTAATGTATGTGTGCTGTCTCCTCATCTTTAGGTTTTGCCATGTTTCTTGTTTTTCTTTAATTGTAATATGGTCAAGTTTTTACTCTTCTTTTTGATTTCTGGTTTTGAGATAATACTTCAAAATATATTTTGACATCCAGATTAGAAGATTTTTCTGTACAGTTATCTTTTCCCAATTTTATGGTTTTACTATTTTACATTTAAATCATTGATATGCCTTGACATTTTTAGGGTATAAGGAAAAGATTAGAAAACTCTAGCCCATGAGCCAATTGTGGTTCACAGTGAGCCAAATCCAGCCACGTCAATAATTCATGCTTCTTTCTTGTACTACAACAGACGAATTGAAGAGAGATAGAAGCTGCAGAGCCAAAAATATTTACTATTTGGCCCTTCACGGGAAAAAAAAAAGTTTGCTGATTCCAAAGATATGTAATAAAAATAATATATATAATACACACACACACACACACACACACACACACACACTTCCTAGGGAGTTAAACAGTTTGTGTCATTTTATTTACTGATTGGAGAGCTGCCCTTATAATATACTAAATCATCCCAGATCTTTAGAAATGGAAGGCAAACACAATATACATAAGCACCCAAATTTCACAAAGTCAGGTTAAATGGATCTCTTGCACTGTGTTATGTAAATGAGCTTTGGATCTTTCCTTCTTGGAGGGGATTCGACCTGAGTAGCAAGAAAATAAAATTCATATTTTATTGATTTTTCTTCCTGTATGTTTGATCCCAAGATCAAATGTCTGTCCAAACTCCCAAATATTTGTCTTGGCGTGGTATTTTCCTTCTTCTTATAATTTATCAGTAGGGGAATGTTGGATGTATAGATAGCACAGATACAACGGAAAGATTGTTTTTCGTATATGATCCATCCACGTGGCTGGACACATATTATTAGTGCCATTAGCTTTGAAATGAGAAATTATATTTATTCTTGAGTGCAAAAATGGAGGAGGAATCATTGTTCTTTAAGGAATTTTTTTAGTAGTCCAATTGGATCAACAAAGACTTATTAATTGGCCTTTCTCTTGCTCCTCTTGAGATCCATGGTATCTATTGGTGAGTATGATTTAAATGCCTGAATTTGGACACAGAGTCAGTCTGTGATGAAGAATCATCTTTCTCAGTGCAAAGATGTTTCTCATGAGACACTTCAGAAAGATGAGAAAAGGCATCCTTACATATGGTGAACTTTATATACACAAATCTACAAGCAAGCGAAAATGTTACTTGCTGATATTTGACCCACATTTTATTTTTTATTCCCTAAAATATTTACATAAAACACTCTAGTGCCCCTGTGACTTTTGTCTTTGACCAACTCACAACTCATTCATATGCACAAGCAGCTTCCCCTCTAGGGGGAGTGAATGAGTTAATGAGGCCCAGACATCAACCAACTGCCCAACAGAGAGAAAAATGGAAGACTGGCAAGTGAACTGATACTGTAAGGAAAAGAAAGAAGACTCTGTATGTCAAGTGGAATTCAGTTCTTTAAAGGAACAGTTAAAGCTGTCGTTTTCAGGTAGCTTGGGAAGTTTTAAATGGCCGCTCATTGTGAGAAACTCATTTCGAGTACATTTGAAAGGCAGAACATCTAAACGTGCGGTGGCCTTTCCACCTCTCAGGAACTTTGATTGGGTCCTGACTGCGAAGGAGAATGCAGAGAACTGAGTCACCAGCACAGCTTCTATAGCACCCTGGGGTCCTTTGGAAACAACGCCTCGTCCAACCTCCATCTAGGATGGGTTAGAATAGTGACTCCTCCAGGCAGGGGTCTGAGATAAACGACCTCCGGAGTCCTTGTTCAGCCTCGCAAGGCTTTGATTTTGAACTGACGAAGTGCAAGCCGACTTTAAGTAGGTCATCCAAAGAGCTCACATCCTGGCATGTAGTTGGCATTCACTGAGTAATATGGTAGAGAGCAAGTAAGCGAGCAAGAAACGTCTTTTAAAAGCAAATCTTTCTACGTATTTTTATTTTTACCTAAAGATTCGATATAGCCCTTTTCTTTCTCTCGGGAGGTAATTCTGTGAGTAGTAGCACCAGTTAGTATGGGCACAGACATGAAATTATATGGGAGTTTTCATGGCATCCATGTTCACAAAGCTACTATGGAAAAATTAGAATGACAAGGCTTCTACCTGATCATATAATTGGTTGGTGAGGGCAGGTGTCACTTGGATTTTTTTTTATCTTTTGGGCCAAATACTTTTCATTGCAACCTGTAATTATATAATTGGATTTTTTTTTTTTTTTGAATGCATGGGTTTAATTACCTTTGGGACCTTAGCAACTGATAAGTTCTCAATCACTTAACTCCTTGACCTACCAGCTCCATAGCTATTCTTTTCTTTCACCTTCCCCGCAAAGTTTCTTATCTACTACCATCTACTTTATATACCATAATATAATGTAGAAGAAAAGTCAGATGTTGCTGTTAGTTATTGATATCTGAGTAACTTCCATGACCTATATAATGATGCTTCTTTAATAACTTACATAACTCATGAAATCTTAAAGTTACAAGAGGCCTTTGTGATCATCTAATTCAATGCTTTCATTGGTAAAAATGGAGACTTTGAGATCTTTATCCATTTTTCCATCCCATGTACCAAAGCCAATGTCTCTCACTTAATAATAAAATACACATTTCTCCTTTAGTTCTGTTAAATCATTTTACCAACACAATTTCTTTTCAAGCAGGACAATTTCTTTTATAAATGCTTTTTTTCATAAAAGAATAAAAGATAAAGATGCTCATCACAAATCAACACAGGAATTATCTGAGATGATTATTTTTACTATGAAAAATAATTTCAAAACAATATACATATTTTCCATTTTCTTTCCTCTTTGTTATACTTCACAAGAGTTGACTTGAGTTGAGCTACCCTCTGAGGTTCTTTCTGAAAGGGAGTGAAGCTCATTGCTCTCTGAGTTAGTATGAAACTCATTTCTCTGGCTTCATTAGTTCATTCATTTAAAGAATCATAGAAACTAAATTTTTTTTTTTTTCAATTCTCTTACTGACCACGTACACTTTGATGTCTCTTTGAGGCATTTCACTAATATAAACACTTTGCCTAACTTCTGGCTTCTTTCTTATATGAGTTCCTATACAATGTATATGTGTACTGTGTGGGCTGGGAGAGGCTTCCTCTGCATGGCTGATATAAATAATAAGCTACATTAAAGCACATTCACACAAACCAATAGATCTGCAAAAGGATTTATTTATAGAGTTTATTTATTTTTATTGTAAAATGTTTTTTGAGGGAAAAAAATATAGTATTTTTTTCATTTGTTTCTGTTTT
Organism: Spilogale gracilis; assembly: GCA_004023965.1. Classification (NCBI taxonomy): domain Eukaryota; kingdom Metazoa; phylum Chordata; class Mammalia; order Carnivora; family Mephitidae; genus Spilogale; species Spilogale gracilis. The sequence goes on along the minus strand of PITA01007470.1, from coordinate 67,875 downwards.
CCAGATGTACACAAGCTGTTTCTATTTTTTAAAGATTTATTTATTTATTTGAGAGAGAGAGAGCAGAAGGAGTGTCAGGGAGAGAGGGAGAAAATAATTCTTAAGCAGACTCTCCACTGAGCCCGGAGCCTGATGCAGGGCTGGATCCCAGGACCCTGAGGTCATGATCTGAGCTGAAATCAAGAGTTGGGTGCGTAACTGACTGAGTTACCCAGGAGTCCCATACCCAAACAATTTCAGAAAGTTAGGAATTTTGTAATCTGATAATCTGAATAGCAATATGTAAGCAAAAATAATATTTAGATTGTTTAACAAAAGAAAGTGTGGCTTACTATATCTTTTTTTCCAAAAAATAAAAACAAATAAATTCCAACTAAGTACTATGGTGACCCTAGTGAGTCTTTGTTTTTTATTTCCTCATTAAAATATGGACTTCGAGGTAACAAAATTGTTTTTGAATTTACATCTGAAATATATTATCAACTTAGCTTTGTTAATAAGTGAAGTGCTGTGAATTAGAGGTGATTTTTGGTAGATTGCCTGTCTGCTGCTCATATCCTAAACATTATCTCTTAGAATTCAAAATCCTATTAGTTATTATTAACCAAATCCTTTTAGTTAGTGATGGTAAGAAATAACAAGGTTTAAGAAAATTGCCCTGCAAAGTAAGGCAGCTATCAATCTACTCAGAAAATTAGAAAACATTAGTAGCTTAAGTCTATTTCCCTTAGATTAGTAGATTCCATTTAAATGATTTGACTATACTTAAGCATTTTTTCTCTTAATTAAATTCAATTCTATTGGTAAATTTTAACTGGAGGTAATATAACCCCTGCGAAGACAGAGCCAAGTTTTCTCCTGAATGAAATAACAATGTGTATCCATCTAATGCATTTTTTTTTAGATTTTTATTTTTGTTCATAGGTGCCAAAGACATGCTCTTTTATGGTTTGCATCTCTGTAATAACTGGTAGCTACATGCTCACAGAGAAGGCTGTTCTCTCCCCCTTACCCATTAGAGGTATAAAGATCCCTTAAGAAATATCACATGGGGATAGCAAAACTGCCAACAGATACCAAAGTCATTTTGTTACTATTTTAATTATATAATGCAATAGAAAGCTCAAGCATTTGAATATTCAAAGTGAATCATTGCCATGTGTATAGGCAGCACATTTGGCAAATGCTGAAAAATTGAACACTGAGGATTTGTGATAAACTGTGGCTACAACAAAGCTGTTGGAATTAAGGTTTTAATTCATGCTTGTGCATATCGAGTCATAGCTTATCATGCTGGCCAGGCAGACTTATGGAGTATATCTGTTTCTGAATTCTTTTCATTGACATTTTAAAAGCTATTTCAACATGATGATAGAGTTTCCCCTTCTACTATCTATTACATGCTTAACCAGTGAGAAGAACTCTTTAGGTGGATGATTGATACATATCAGTTCACATCAAACAATTTGAGAAGGAAAGAAACCAAATGAAATATTTTAAACAATGGACTAGAAGAAGCTTGCACAAATAGAAATGAAGTTTTTTTTTAATAGCTATGATTGTTGCCCCAGAATGTATTAAAATTCTGAAAGAGAAAACAAACACCTAAAGTCTTGGAATACTTTATCCTCCACAAGAATGATAACACCTGGAGGAAGAATCTTCTTTCATTCCACAAAAGACATTTGTTCAACACATGTGCATTAAAACTTAACTAAGTGTCAGGTTTTCACTAGGCACTGGGGAGAAAATAGTGAATAAACACAGTCCTCAAGGAGCTTACACTTTAACTAAAATGAAAAGCAATGCGGTTGATCTCAATGAAAAATGGTGTAGTACAAACATCTATCAAACTACCAATCAGTGGCGTTCCCCATGAGTAAAATTTAAGGGGGCTGTCAAAATGAGCAGCATTACAGCTGACATAAGCTCTTGAAAGAAATGGGATTGTGCTTTGTCTTTGAATCCTGCCTGCCTAGCAGAAGTACTGCACTGAAGCCATCATGATGAAAGAGATTAAACCTGGGCGGGATTTTTTGTTTTTTGTTTTTTTCTTTTTTTGCCATAACAGATACAAACTTTTCAAGAAAAAGTTTATACTTATTTGACCAGTCAGGCTTCACGGGATTTCCTAGAATCCAATATTATTTTTATGCAGTCAGAGGTAAGGATATTGAACCAGATTCAAGTACAGTTGGAGGGGCATGTGATATGGGCTCAGAGAAAATCACAGTTCAATTGTGGATCATTAAACATGGATTTCTCTAGCACTTTGTTCTCACTTATTCCATAAATCTGGAAAAACTAGTTTGCATATAGGTTTTTTTTCCCCTCAAGTATCCAACGTGGTGGCAGAGCTCGCTCTTTAGAAACAACAGCAATGTAAAAGAATCATTTCAAATAACATTCACAAATGTTGCTAGAATTCACTATTCTTGGGTAAACTCTGAATACATTTGACTCAGGCTCATTAATAAAATTATGTAAGAGTAACTGCACTGGAGACACACATTTGTGGTAGGAGAAACAATGGAAATCAATTTACATCAAAATGGAGCCCTCTGGGCTCAGGAATCAAAACACCTTAGTTCATTTTGCTATTACTCCAGGAAAACAACATTTGAAGATGTATGTTTCCTTGAGATAACTGGCAAGAAAGAATCTTTTGTCATTACCTCTCCCCTTTTCGTTCTTAGAGAGAAAAGCAGAAGATAATCAATAGTTATAATTATGATTTTCTTTTTATCAACCCTCCAAATGCCTTCTTATATGTCATCTTTACCCCTAAAGATTAAAACCTTTGCAAATCCATGAGGCTTTTTCCTTTTTCCTTGACAAAGTATTATTAATTCTGGAACTCAAATGCTATACAAAATAGCAAAATGGTGACAGTAGTTATAAATAAGGTTTTAATAGTCAGGAAAGAAAATCATTTTATGCAAGGTAAGGAGACTTCTCTCAATGCAGTGATTAAAGGTGAAATAATTTGGAATAAAAATAAATTTCCTCTATTGTTGCTTTATTAAAAATGAAATGCTGAATTCTGATTAACAATTAATTAAGCAATTCATTTTATACTTCCCAATTCCTCACATTTGAACACCTGCTGAGACTAGGCGAGATAGACAGTGTAAAGCATGACACCTGGCACCACATAAGTGGGCACTATAAAATTATTATTTTTCCATTTATTTCTTTTCAATTGGTTCTGATTATGTGAACATGTATTCATTTACCCATCTAGCTAATATTTATCGATATCACCTATGCATCAAGTACTCTGCTATGTACTTGAGATTCAGCAGTTAGCAAAAATGAATTTTTCATATCATATACTAGCCAAATTGGCATCCATACTGGGAAAAGAAGGAACACAACACGTTAAAACTTAATGGACTCCGATACTCGTTAGTAGTTGTAATATTTATTCATGCTGACATAAAATACCAAAATTATCAATGGGATTATATTAATGAAAACCATTTGTTTGATGTCATTTAAATAAAATATTTAATTACTTGACTCAGCTTTTTACTGTATTCCTGACCATGGGAGAACAAAACATTGTGAGGTGTATTGTTGTTATGAATAGCTCTGTAGATTAATTATTCCTGGTACCAATATTCTCTTTGGGGGGAAAAAGACTTATTAGAAAAGAGAATGTTACAGATGAAAGAGGCCCCAGATAACACTTGTCCAAGATGAACATAAAGGCCTCAAACATCTGAGGTGAGTATCCCTTGTGATCAATCCAGTCATTAACACATTCAAATAAAACTCCTGGCCTCCCTGCTTATTCTTTTGTGTATTAATTAGTTGTTAATTCTGATAGAAAAAACATTATTGTCTGTATTTGCATCCATCTTTTACAGATTCCCCGTAGATAAATTCATTTTGCACTCCTGCCAAATTCAATGTGGACCAGAGTAACGGCGTGTGTTACCTATCAATCAGTATTTTGAGGAGATCCTAAGCAGAGCTGGGTTTTTTTTGTTGTTGAGGAAATATTTTTTAAAGCACAGCTTTTAAGTGACTTTTTAAATGTGTGGTATTTGAAAATGTCAGCTTTTTAGCAAATTTTTCTTAGGAATGAAGTGCTAGGAATCCCTGTTGAAGGGGAGTGTTTTTACTGGGCTGTTCACAGAGCTACCCCTGTCCCTACAGTGACTTGTTCTTTCATGAGCCGTGAAGCAGGGGGGCTCGTGGGTGTATTGGTAAATCTGACTCAGTGATATTTGATAAATACTCACATCTAGGAGGAGGCAATAGAAGAGCCAGGCTTTTATCGGGGGCTATAAACATATTGGTCAGTTGTACAGACAGGGAGATAAGTGATTTTGAGATATGCTTTTACCTTGTGTCTGAATTTTCAGTGGATGGCTTCTCTATAGTCAGGAGAAGTTATGGTTTTGATGTAAAGAAAAAAAAAATGCCATAGAATGTCTTCTGCAGAAATCTTCAAGATTTTGGTAAGATCTAGGATAATTTTTTTTTTTTTTTTAAGATTTTATCTATTTATTTGACAGAGAGAGAGATAAGTAGGCAGAGAGGCAGGCAGAGAGAGAGAAGGAAGCAGGCTCCTTGCCGAGCAGAGAGCCAAATGCAGACCTCGATCCCAGGACCCTGAGATCATGACCTGAGCCAAAGGCAGAGGCTTTAACCCACTGAGCCATCCAGGTGCCCTAGGATAACTTTTTCTTATTGGTACAATTTTATGAGTACCGATCGTATGTCTGGAATGATATTAAATGATTTGATGGATCTATACCAACCTTTGGCTCTTTCAGTAAGACTGGAATCCTTTGAGAAATGAGCCTGTTAAAGGTGAAATACGTATCTGATGGCTGTTGAAACGGAGATAGATAATTGTCATCAATAATTTTAAAAGATGTTTAAAAACTAATTAAATAAAATAAGTAAATAATCTGTTTTTAAATTAAAAAAAATTTTTTTTAATTTGAAGTTTGCCATGTAAACACCCTAAAGATGCCTATAAAGGCCTACAAATTCATGCCTTCCTCTCTTCCAATCTCTTTTGTTCACAGAGCTTCTTTTTTTCCTTAGAACCAGCAACAGGAAATGTAGCATTTAAAACTTTTCATTGTCTTATCCAAACTCTAACACCTCTATAGATTTTATTTTGTGCCCCTTATTGGACAGAGCATACGGATTCTATTATCAATTAGGACACTTTGAATTGTATCAGTTTAATTATATAATTTTAAATTATTTTATCCTTTCCTCTTTGTTTATACATTCAGGATGACCTGTCCGGTGCTTGTGTCAAGGCTTGTCTCTCTAGGACTTTTGGAATCCCAAGTAGCCATGAAGTCTATTGCCAGGCCCTCTGTCATAACACCCAGAACTTAGTAGGTGCTCAGCCTGATTCTTATTGGGGTTTGGATTGGGAATGGGTCTTGCTGCTGCATGGCTACTATATATAGCATGGTTTTCAGTGCAGGTTTATGAATGCCAGCTGAGGAATGACTCACCACAGATTTTACTATTTTATATAAGAAAACATACAGTTAGCAAAACAATAAATTTTAAATTCATTTTGATAGTTGTCCCCAAAACATCAGGTAGAATCCACCACTATTTCTTAAGTACAGTGAAAATTTTATAACATGTACCTAAAAATAGGGAGATAACTACGTCAGTGAATTCAAGAGTTTGGATTTCATCAAGTAAATTTAAAAAAGACTTTTAGGGAACTAAAATCTAACAAAGTTGCTTGTGTGTGTTTGTGTGTGTGTTTATTTATACACATTTATGTTTATATTTATATGCCTAGTAGAAGAAAAAACTAATGAAAACATTTGGAAGGTTCTAGCAAAGCTTAGTGCTTTAATTTTGATATTTTAAGTTTCAGGTGAATCTTATTACATTTTCCTTACTTATTACATTACATTTTCCTTACTTCTCTTATGCTTTTGGAACTGATGAAAAATTTCAAGAAAAATGCAAATTGAGATGTGTCACAAATTCTAGCCTACTATTAAGAAAAATTCTGTAGGGTGCCTGGGTGGATCAGTGGGTTAAAGCCTCAGCTCAGGTCATGATCTCAGGGTCCTGGGATCAAGGCCTGCATGGGGCTCTCCGCTGGGCAGGGAGCCTGCTCCCCACCCCCCCCACCCCCCGTCTCTCTCTGCCTGTCTCTCTGCCTACTTGTGATCTCTCTCTTTGTCAAATAAATAAATAAAATCTTTAAAAAAAAAAGTCTGTAGATTTTAAAACTGTATTTAAAAAAATTATGTTGTGCACCATAACGATAGAAAAGATTAATGGTCAAAACTGATATTAAACTGTATATCTGTCTTTTTCTTTTTTTTTTAACTGGGCATCTCTTAAGATAGAAATCAATTTCACATAAATTGTCCCTTTCTTTCACTATTGTTCTTTTCATAATATCTATAAAAGCTAACAACATATTAAGGTTAATAATTAACTGCCAGGTATGGTACCATTATTCTTTATCTATGAAAACCTCTTCGACTGAAACTGCCATAGAAACAACCTTAAATTCGTGATCAGATAAATTGACTGGCACGCAGAGACTTGACAGTGTCTTTCTCTGGTAAGTTCACAGGCAAGTAAGACATGAGTAGCCTACCTCAAAAGCTGAATATGTGGCTATAGAATCTGCTTATTGGTTTTAGAAGCCAGCCCTGATATTTTTGTACTATCACCTATAAAATGAGAATAATATCGTTAGTGACAGATGGAATTAAAAGAGTTAATGTATGAAGAATTTTTAGACTGGTTATTGCTACATGAGAAGCATTTCATAACTGTTTGATAATATTAATACTACTTCTAATGGTAATTTTGTTTTACACAAACTACTTTTACTTCTGTGTACTTGGTTCTTTCTCTGTAAAATAGAGATAATGTGTTACGCATTTACAAGTTTGTTATGAGCATTCAGTGAAACAATGCATATAGTGTTTAGCACATTACCTGTCATACATAATCAATAAGTGTAAGCTTCACTGCTATAAGGATCAGCCCGTAAATTCTACTCTACCATACTGCTGCCCCTCCTCAAGTTATGAACTGCGTTTCTAAGACTCTGTGTGCATCTGTGTTTTCTTTTGAGCGAAGAGGTTGGTCTATTCAATCCAAGTTAAGCTGTATAAAAATGATGGGGGGGGGGATCCACTGGGTGATTGATTTGTCTGGCTCTCCAGGTCCCTGGGGGAAAGCCCTGTGCATGGGCAATAGCATTTTCTCACAAAGAGCAAAAGTCCCTAGTTCCCCAGTCTTCTTTTTCATGTACAATCCTCTCCCAAATGTTGCTACTATTTGGCTGATGTTCAAAATGAACAAACATTCTTATTGATTCAGAAGCCTCCTTCTGATATTTGCAAAGACCAAAAAGTATCTAGATCTTGGTGTGTCAGTTTATTATTTTTAAAACAAAATTACTTTGTACTATGTATCTCCTCATCTATTTATTTTTGAATTTTCAATTTTTTTCTTTCTTAGACAATAATTACTCCCCACTCATATACACAGTCATTGACAGCCAGGATACTGATTTATTACGCATCACACCTAGGGGTTCTGCTGCTTTATTTTTCTTTCTTTATTTTAACTACAAGAAAAAGTCTATGCTTTAATCTTCCCTGAACTAACTGTGTCCAGTGCTTTTTTCCTCCCGTGGGAAGTAATTTGTTCTATTGTGCCCCTATTCCCTGGGGTTTTTCCACTCTTGTATTTTGTTTTGTTTTGTTTTCCTTTTGTTGTTGTTGTTACAATGGGGCTGTTTTTTATTATTATTTTTTTTAAAGATTTTTATTTATTTGACAGAGAGAAACACAGCAAGAGAGGGAACACAAGCAGGGGGAGCGAGAGAGGGAGAAGCAGGCTTCCCGCTGAGCAGGAAGTCCGATGTGGGACTCGATCCCGGTTCTCCGGGATCATGACCTGAGCCAAAGGCAGTCGCTTAACCAACTGAGCCACCCAGGTGTCCCACAATGGGGCTGTTTTAACCCTTTCAGAGTGTGGATAATCTTGCTTTGATTCCTTGGTTACATAATTTAAGCAATTCTAAGGCCACCATATTATTTCAAATTCTTGAATTTAGTTCCTTATTAGTCCCCCTTTTCTGGTTCCTAAACCTCAGAAGAATTTTTCAGTTCATCCCACACCTACCCTAGCACCTTGAATATGCCAGCCTGAAACAGAGCTCTGCTCTTTTTTTGCTTCCAAAAGCTTCCAACCAATGCAGCTTCACCAGGATTTACTAAAGATATGACATTAATTGGGCAGGGACATCACATTGCTACACACGTGTCCCTCAGCCATCTCACACACCCACGCTTCATGTTAGAGCTCCAAACCACCCTTTCTCCTCCTTGGCAAAAGCCATCATCTCCCAAAGGAAGCTCGTCAACTATATACAGTCTCCTAGGAAGTCTAATAAATTCTAGCCCATCCTTCAACTTGCTCTAGAATCTGGAAAGGTCAAGTCATCCTCTACCCAGACACAATGCAAGTTCTACACTGCCCATTTAAAGCTGGCATTAATGAGCAAGTCAGGTAACCAACAGATCTTGAGTTGCACATACACTCATGTGATGATTGGTCCTGTGTTATTTGAATATAAGAACAGACCCATGTCCCTCTATAATTACCCATTCACGGAAGCACAACCAGCAACCGCAACTTGCTCATCATTCATATTTTTCAGGCATTTCTTAGCGAATGCTAGAGAGATCCAACATAAACACAGACGGTACTTCTCTACCACCTATCCTGTGTCACTAGCCCTCACACCCCATAGTTTCTAGTAGCCTCTCTTTCCTTGCTTCACTCTACTTGTTAGACATTTTATACAAACATCTAGCATGAGCTGTTCTTTTACCTCCCCCAAGTTTTCCAATAACGGAATCAATAAAAATCTTCCTTCTCTGATTTTGTTCTCTATTTATCCTCACCTTCCCAGGCTGTCTCTTGTGGCTGAACCAGTTCACTCCAATCCCCGCAAATTCTCCCAGAATCTACATATCTAAGAATGAAGCTCAACTTTTCCCATATGCTAACTAGAAGAAACTCTTTTCCTATCCCAGTCTGAGTCAGACCTAATTTCCTGCCTGAGAATGACAGAAAGACTCCTCATTCAAATGAAATCTCATCCTCATCACAAAAGTGTGTCATAGCCCCCATGATGGGGACAATTGTGTCATTAGGAAGTCTGGGTTGTTCATTGTTAAGTGGCACTGGGGCAGAGATACTTGTCCTATAGCTCAGGTAGCAACGCAACATGAGCCAGAGATTTCATTTACTTTTTACATTCTTTTCTTCAACAGGAAATAGAAAAACCAGGCCTGCATCTTTCTAAAACTATCACTATAGCTCTGGAATGTCTCACAGCAAATGCCTGCATAAGAAAATAAGGATATTTACCTTGGGAAAATAATGTTTGGGTAGAAAAAAGAATAAATCTAGAACTAGAAAAAAATTATTTAACTTACATGAGCAAGACTCCACAAAAATTAACTCATTTTATATTTCTTTGTAGAATACTGTATCACAATTAAAACAGCTTATTTTAGATTTCTTCATTGTTCTTAGGCAAAGAACAAATAGACAAACAAAGGAAAAACCAAACCAGTAAATACTTGCCTTGATTTTCACATCTATAGGTCCTTTTAAAATGATAACCCCAAACGACAACAAAACTGTCAAAAATGATGCAATGTTAGGATATCTTGTGCCTTGAATGCTCATATGTTATGAATTTCATCAGACATCAATGCTTTTATTGACCCCTTATTCCAAACAATCTCATAACAGTCAAGTTATAATTTTTTCTAAATGTATTTATTTACTTTTAGGGAGAGAGAGAGGAGGGGCAGAAGGAAATAGAGAATTGCAAGCAGACTATATGCTAAGCACCAAGTCTGATGCGTGTCTGGATCTCACGATCCTAAGATCATGACCTGAACTGAAACTGAGATTTGGACGCTTAACAGACTGAGCCACTCGGGGGCCCCAACATGTCATCTTCTTTAGCATGTATTATGAAGCCTTCAGTTATGTTTCAATTATTTCTCACATCTGATTAGTAACAAAGCAATACCTCTTAGGTTGAATTTCCTTTTCTATTAAAATGACTTCTATAGAGGAAAATTAAATCTGTTTTATATTCACTGTTAATGATTTTAATTATGATGAGTACTCCCTAGTGCTGCCTCCAAATTCTAGGGTGGAGCCCCCCCTCCACATATAATGATACCGTGAAAGATGGCATTTCTGCCTCCTTTTGTCCTCACCCAACAACCAGTCAGAAAGCCAAATGTCTTTCCACCCTCTTAATCACAGACCCATGGAGGAGACAGCCATCCAAACCGCCTGATTCCTTTGTCTAGATTCTGGGTGCTAGTCCAGCCCTTCCCTTTGGCCCACGGCCATCTTTTGTTTTTCTCCATCTGCAGGATTCCTGGCTTATGGCTACCCAGATGCCCACAGTGGCACCACAAGTCCATCCTGAGCTCTTACTACTTTGAGGTGCTGTAATCATAATTGAACACTCAGTGTGTTTCCTTCCATAAAGGGACCTCCACAGAAGGATGTCGCGGCTGGTGGGACAATGTAGGCTGAACCTGAGGGCAAGGAGATGGGAAGACAAAGACAAAGACAAAGACAAGACGGAGAAAAAGAGATGGGGACAGGAGGGACAAAGCACATATGTCCAGGCAATGCCAATTTTATTTAGGGTTACAAAGCTTTTTATAGTAGACTGTGCTCAATCGAACAAGGGGCCATGACAATAACAAGGAAAACTGCCTACGTGACTACCACTGCCTACAGCCTACGTGCTTGCTGCCTCGTGTGCTTTCATTGCTCTCTTCTGAGTGGGAGCCTGGATAGGCAGGTGCCAGGATTTTCGCTCCTTAACTCTAACCTGCCCGGCTGCAAACGTCCAAGCTAGTGAGTCCAGAAGCTGCATCTCAACTGTTGACACCAGCCTGGCTCTGGGCTCCAACATTTCCCCCTTTTTTATTTTATGTAAGGATATCAATCCTTCCCAGGATTGAAGAGGCTATGACCGTGCCTGTCTTAGGCGTCCCCTCTTCCATTTCTCTCTTACCTGTCATCAGTTCATATCTTCTCAGCAGACATGGCCTGTCTTAGGTTGAGAGAGTGGAGAGAGAATCTTACCCATTATTGGCTAACCAGCCCCTCTTACACTTTTTCCATTGGGGGAGGCTAGGTTCGCAGGCACAGCTCATGCAAGTGTACCTTTATCTGCCATAGTTTCTTTAGCATATACCGTAAGCTCAAAGGAAGTAGACATACTAGTAGCAAGAGACATGCTCCCAGCTGTAGCCACAGAAATAAGGAAATGGAGGCCACCTGTGCCAGAGAAGCCTACTTGGAGATATATAAGTGCCCAAAGGTCATATCTAGATGACGATGACCCAGGTGAGTCAGTGATTTGTATTTCATGAGCCACAGAGAAGCAGCCTGTTGGCATAGCAGCAGTATTGGTGCTAAAGCAGACTGATGGGGAATCCAGCTGCCCGTAGAAAGAAAAAACACCGTTAATTTTGTTGATTATACATGAACTAGAATCCCCCGCCAGTAAATCTAATCTATTAGTAAAAACTCTAAATTTAGTATTACTCCATGATGCCAACAAGTGTAGTAATACTTAATATTAATCCTGCTACAAAATGCTTGTACCAAATACAGTTATTAATTTCTTGAATAACCTGTAACCCATAGTCACCATACCAAGGAACAGTTAATTCAACAGGTAGTATTACGTAAGGGGGTTGATTGACAATCATGAATTTGACATTAATATTTGGTGAGATACAATTGGTTAATATGCAGGCAGAACAAGTGATAGAATAACCATCATTCATTTTTAGAGTAATATTAAGAGTCCTTTATGCTCAGCAGACAGATCAATGATTTTACTGAGTCAGGTGCTGGTGGGAGTGGTGTCCAGTTTTTGTGGATTGTTGTTGTTGATCAAAACGGCTTGAAAGCTCGGGCCATGAGGACTTCTAGCTGCCGCGTGGGCGGCTCCGTCAAGGGATACCTCCTCCTCTTCCTTCAGCATGACTTGTTCAGGGATAGTCTGGCCATTTTGTGGCAGATTAGCGATGACTCCGCACCATCTTTCCGGGAGCCAGCGCAGTGTCTTTTCATCCTGAGGAAAGATACAAACAAAACCGAGCCCCTTGTGGAGAATGCGATCAGGGCCTTTCCAAACCCTGTTAAGGGATTCTTCCACCTAGCATAAGGGAGAGGGGAGAAATCCAGATGCCAGAAGCGTTCAGCTGCCGTTCGACCTATATCATCAATGTTTTAAAAAATTTTAAGCATAGAGATTGCATATGAAGAGAATATTTTACGATTCCCTGTAGGGTTTCCCCCTCTTTTAATTTTTTTAAGCATGATAGGGCAATTTGCCAGGGCATATCTGAAAGAATTAGCGCTTGCAACTTTTCTGAAGTTAGCATAGGAAGTGAAATAAAATCAGGCTCTTTGTCAATGATATAAATAATTCGCTGACGACCCTTACTTATTAGAGTCAAAAATTCAATATGAGTATTAATAACATGTAATTGATGCACAATTGTGAAAACTTAGAAACAGATCATTGCCAATGATCCAATTTGAGAGTTACCACAATAGGATTGATAAGGAAGCTTAGTTATTCTATGACACAGAACATTTCAATAGTCAGAACACTTAATGATGATCTTGTACTAGTACATTAAAACTTTAGGTAGGACACACTACCTCCAGAATAGTTATAGCACCTATTTAAATGTAACCCAAGACTTTTCATTTGTTTAACAGTACTTCCCATGCGACTTAGCAAACTAAATAAAAGACCTAATAAATTAAGAAGACGTTCTTTGCGATCTAAATCTCGGGAAGTATGGTAAAACCTTAGAGTTTTACAGCACAAGCCTAAATAGGATTAAATGTAAATCACAGAAACTGGTTTCTCCGGGCAGGCAAAGAGAAAGCAACTGTTTTCATTTTCTTATCAAGTGCAGACTAACAATGGGAGAAACCCTTGCCCTTTGAATGAAGAGAAAGCAGAGTTTCAATTTTATACTTTAAAACCCATTCATTTCAATCTTAGTCCATACTAACCACATTTAAAATTTTGTTCCAAAGTGTTTCCTCCACAAACCTTTTTACAACTTGCCTTTGCATTTGGATTTTGTCCCATGCCATTTTTCCAAACAACCATCTCACTTAGGACAAAACTACCTTCTTTTGCCTTCAACAAAAACCCATTTCCGTTCTTTATCTTTTTTACTAATTGTAATATGAATCAATTTTAAGAGGTGTAATAAAGGGACTAGTATCTTTCCGAGAAGGTGTAACAACTATAATATTTTTCTCGGGAGGTGCAATAGTTTTAACATCCTTTTCAGGAGGTACAGTGACCTTAACATCCTTTTCAGGAGGCACCATAGCTTTATCATCCTTTCTAGGAGGCACAGTAACTTTAAGAGTTTTTGTGCAGTCTCATCAGATGGAATAGTTTTTTCAACTGCATCTATAAGCCTTGCCAAAAAATCTTGATAAGGCTCCTCATTTCCCTGTTTAACTAAGCCAGAGGTTTTAGTTTCTGGTGCAGGCAAATGTTGCCAAGCCTGAATGGTGAGGGGCGAGACCTGGGTTAAGGCTGGTCAACCCAACTGCATTTGTTTATGTGCCTCTGCCCATTTATTTAATCCCATAAGCATGTCATAGGTAATTAATTTTTGTCCTGACGGTGGGCATGACCTTGGTTTTGATTTTGTTGTTCTGAAATTAGTTACTTTTTGGTTTTATTTGCCTTTAGAGGCTTTAATTAAGTGAGTTCCATAGTTTTCCTTTTACTAATCTCCTACTTTTTCACAGGGTTTGTTTCCCTTATTTCCATCAGTCTTTAGTTAGTCAGCAGAATTTTCTACTCTATAGAAACCTTAATCTCCAGTGAAGACTAAGGATTAACCTATTGTAGATTGTTACACCAGAATTCAGTTTTCCACATTGGGCCACCCGCCCATTGTGAACAGTGTCACAGACAAAGGGCGGGACACTCTCAGATGCTGTCCTGCTTGCGTCCCTCGCGGGGACTTCGGGGCGTCTTAGCTAAGGTCTATCCGTATAAACCTCGGACCAGGTTACCCCCAGGGGGATAAATGACCATTATGCCATATGACACCCATGAGACCCAGGGTGCAGCCCAATCAGACTCCATAGCTGAAGCAGTGGGGCCGTACACACACACTCACACACTCAGGCACTCTTCACATTCAGACAGGTTGGACACCCCTCTGAGTGCCCTTGACTAATGGGAGGTGATCAGGCTCCCCTTCCATCAAATAGGATGGGTCTTTGAACATAACTGCCTAGGCTAGGAGACTCGAATTGTAATCCACATCAAGGCACAAACAGTTAAGGACAATTAACAAGGACACAATAACATAGATAAAGTAAAGAGCCCTCTGAGGAATCTCTGGCTCTCTGGCAAAAGAATTATTGCAAGGCCCCCTTTGAGACGTTGGACCCTTTCTGCTTCAAAAGGGCCTGCAAAGCAGTAAATAATAAACTTGTTCCATAGACTGTGATTTCCCCATAATTTTATACTCCTGCCGTGGCCCTTACCGACCAGGGCTCTCCTTACCTGACTTGAATCCGGTGACCTCTCACACTGATGTGCTCAGGTCCCTGTTCGGGCACCACCTGTCGCGGTCGGCGCGATAATGTAAGCTGAACCTGAGAGCAAGGAGATGGGAAAACAAAGACAAAGACAAAGACAAGATGGAGAAAAAGAGATGGGGACAGGAGGGACAAAGCGGATGATGTCCAAGCAATGCCTGTTTTGTTTAGGGTTACAAAGCTTTTTATAGTAGACTGTGCTCAATCGAACAAGGGGTGGTGACAATACTCAGGAAAACTGCCTACGTGACTACCGCTGCCTACGTGACTACTGCTGCCTCTAGCCCACGTGCTTGTTGCCTCATGTGCTACCATTGCTCTTGTCTGAGTGGGAGCCCGAATAGGTGGGTACCAGGAGTTTCGCTCCTTAACTCTAACCTGCCCGGCCGTGAACGTCGGAGCTAGTGAGTCCAGAAGCTACACCTCAACTGTTGATGCCAGCCTGGCTCTGGGCTCCCAACAGAAGGAGCCATGGCTCAGTATACAAGAAGGCATGCCACCAGCTTTGATACTCTTCCAAGCTCCATGTTCCCAGAGAGCCAACAGGACACCCGCTGGGTGTTCTAAGAGACTTAATCATGTTTCCCTTGACTTTCACTAATTTTTGACAAGGATCCAATTTTATGAAGTTGTATAAAGAGTAAAAAAAAAGAGAATATGGTTGAGTGTGTTATCGTCATTAAGCCAGATCACTTACTTATAACAACTTCTTTTTTTTTTTTAGAGATTTTATTTATTTGACAGAGAGAAACACAGCCAGAGAGGGAACACAACAGGGGGAGTGAGAGAGGGAGAAGCAGGCCTCCTGCCGAGCAGGGAGCTAGATGTGGGGCTCAATCCAGGGTCTCCAGGATCATGACCTGAGCCGAAGGCAGTCGCTTAACCAACTGAGCCACCCAGGCACCCCTACTTATAACAACTTCTGCTTAACATGTCCAAGCAATGCCTGTTTTGTTTAGGGTTAGTAGACTGTTTAGTTAGTAGATTGTTTAGTAGACTGTGCTCAATCGAACAAGGGGTGGTGACAATAATCAGGAAAACTGCCTACGTGACTACCGCTGCCTACGTGACTACTGCTGCCTCTAGCCCACGTGCTTGTTGCCTCATGTGCTACCATTGCTCTTGTCTGAGTGGGAGCCCGAGTAGGTGGGTACCAGGAGTTTCGCTCCTTAACTCTAACCTGCCCGGCCGTGAACGGGTAGTGACTGCATATACTGATGTTTTTGTTTTGTTTTAAAGATTTTATCTATTTATTTGATAGAAGAAACATAGCTAGAGAGGGAACACAAGCAGGAGCAGGTGGAGAGGGAGAAGCAGGCTTCCTGTGGAGCAGGGAGCCCAATGTGGGGCTCGATCCTGGGACTCCAGGATCATGAACTGAGGTGAAGGCAGATGCCCAACAACTAAGCCACCCAGGTGGCCTCATGCTGATATTTTTGAAATCTGAATTGACTCTTGTAGGCAAATCTTTATATTAGTTACCAATTCACTGACATATAGCATATTTTAAGGAATAGTTATTGGAAAATAAGGAACTATGTGTAGGTGGGATTAATCCCTGTTTTGCCAGTAGCATCCTATTCACTATCTGCAAAGATCATCCAGTAACCAAAAAGCTTTCCTGTACCTTTTGAATAAAACTAAAGCCCACACTAAAAAAATATAAAAGTTCTCATAATCCACTGTCCTTTTCTCCTGAGTCTCCTTTTCCTATAACTGAGTTAAAATTTCAGACCAAGACACACTTTTTCCATAAAGGAATCTAGTAAGAGAGAGTGTCCCCTAACAGCTATGTCTAACTGAAAACTAAATGCGAATTTATTTGGGAAAAAAGGTCTTTGCAGATGTAATCAAGGTTAGGGCTTTAAGAAGAGGTCATCCTGGAATATCCCCAAAGCCCATAATGAGTGTCTGTTTTAGAGGTGAGGAATACCCAGAGGGCATGGCATGTGAAAACCAAGGCAGGGGGTGGAGCGATGCACCCATTAACCACTGAACACATGAAACCTCCAAAAGCTGCAAGAGGCAAAGGATGGAATCTCAGAGTCTCTGGAAGTTCCATAGTTTGACAAAAGCTTGGTTTTGGACTTTTAGCCTCTAGAACAGCGGGAGAATAATTCTGTTCTTTCATGCCACTAAACCTGTGATAATTTGTCATGGCAGGGCTAGGAACCTTATAGAAGGTCTAAATTATACATATTTTAGATTTTATGAGCCTTACAGTCTCTGTAGCAACTATTCAACTCTGCCTCAGAATGTAAAAATAGTCATAGACAATATACAGACAAATGAGCATAGCTGTGATCCAATAAAACTTTATCTATGGAAATTGCATTTCCTATGGCACAAAAATATTAGTTTTGAGCTTTTTTTTAATGCTAAAAATGTAAAAACTGTTCTTGGCCGAAGGGCCATGCAAAAAGAGGCACTGGGCCACATGAGGCCTGAAGGCAGTAGTTTGTGAACCCCTGTTCTGGGGTACAGTAGAATAATGACAATGTAGGTGGAACAGCATTGGGAATGCCAACGATACTCACTGTGGAGTCTGGTTTCAGTATCTGGTCTTTTTCCTCTTTGGAGATGCCTTGAATCTCCAAACCTAGTTTCTCAATGGATCATCCCAAGGAACAATATGTAGACTCTACTAAGAGTCCTGATAGTACCTACTAGACAGAGCTCAATGTTGGGTTGATAAACCTTGAACTAAGCTCCTAGGTTCCTTTCAGTCATATCAAATGTGATATCCTTTCCTTTCTAATATCTTAGAATAATCATTCTAAACCTTACTTATTTATTAAAACCAAATATGATTTCATATATTAAGATCAAATATCTTTAAATACACCTGTGTGTGTGCATGCCTAGGTCTCATCTCAGAGATTCTTGTTTTACTCTTCTTTGGTGGACCCTCATGCATACAATTTTTTTTTAAGCTGAAACCCATTTTTTTTTATTGTTACTTAATTTTTTTTCCAGTGTCCCAAGATTCATTCCCCATTCCCCACACCCAGTGTTCCACGCAATAGGTGCCCCCAGTACCCACCACCAGGCTCTCCCATCCCTCCACCCCCCATCCCTCCAAGTCCCTCAGTTTGTTTTTGTGTCCAAAGTCTCTGTTGCTTCATTTTTCTCCCTGAATTACCCTACTTCCCATTTACTTTCCTTCTCCCACTGTCCTCCAGGTTACCCCTCATGCACCGCAAGTAAGTGAAACCATGCGATACTTGACTTTCTCTACTTGGCTAATTTCACTCAGCATAATCTCCTCCAGTCCAGTCCATATTGCTACAAAAGTTGGATATTCATCCTTTCTGATGGAGGCATAGTATTCCATTGTATATATGTATCACATCTTCTTTATCCATTCATCTGTTAATGGGCACCTTAGCTCTTTCCACAACTTGGCAATTGTGGCCATTGCTGCGATGAACATTGGGGTACATATGGCCCTTCTTTTCACTACATCTGTATCTTTGGGGTAAATGCCCAGTAGTGCAATTGCAGGGTCATAGGATAGCTCTATTTTTAATTTTTTAAGGAATCTCCACACTGTTTTCTAAAGCGGCTGCACCAGTTTACATTCCCACCAACAGTGTAAGAGGGTTCCCCTTTCTCCGCAGCCTCTCCAACACTTGTTGTTTGCTGACTTGTTAATTTTGGCCATTCTGACTGGTGTAAGGTGGTATCTCAGTGTGGTTTTGATTTGAATTTCCCTGATAGCTAGTGATGCTGAACTTTTTTTCATGTGTCTGTTAGCCATTTGTATATCTTCTATGGAGAAGTGCCTCTTCATGTCTCCTGCCCATTTTTTGATGTGTTCATCTTCTTTTTGGGTGTTGAGTTTGAGTAGTTGTTTATAGATCTTGGATACCAGCCCTTTGTCTGTAGTGTCATTTGCAAATATCTTCTCCCATTCTGTGGGCTGCCTCTTTGTTTTGTTGACTGTTTCCTTTGCTGTATAGAAGCTTTTTATTTTGATGAAATCCCAGAAGTTCATTTTTGCTTTTGTCTCCTTTGCCTTTGGAGACGTGTCTTGAAAGAAGTTGCTGTGGCCGATGTCAAAGAGGTTACTGCCTATGTTCTTTTCCAAGATTTTGATGGATTCCTGCCTCACATTGAGGTCTTTCATCCATTTCGCATTTGCCTTTGTGTGTGGTGTAAGGGAGTGGTCTAGTTTCATTCTTCTATACGTAGCTGTCCAATTTTCCCAGCACCATTTATTAAAGAGACTGTCTTTTTTCCACTGGATATTTTTTCCTGCCTTGTCAAAGATGATTTGACCATAGATTTGTGGGTCCATATCTGCACTCTCCACTCTGTTCCATTGGTCTATTTCTCTGCTTTTGTGCCAATACCATGCTGTCTTGGTAATCACAGCTTTGTAATAAAGCCTAAAGTCAGGTAATGAGATGCCCCCAGCTTTGCTTTTCTTCTTCAGCAATTCCTTAGTGATTCGGGATCTTTTTTGGTTCCATATAAATTTTAGGATTGTTTGTTCCAGCGTTTTGAAGAATGTTGGTGGAATTTTGATCGGAATGGCATTGAAAGTATAGATTGCTCTGGGCAGTATAGACATTTTGACAATGTTTATTCTTCCGATCCATGAGCATGGAATGCTCTTCCATCTTTTTGGTCTTCTTCAATTTCTTTCATGAGTGTTCTGTAGTTCCTCGAGTACAGATCCTTGACTTCTTTGGTTAGGTTTATTCCTAAGTATCTTATAGTTTTTGGTGCTATAGTAAACGGAATCGATTCTCTGATTTCCCTTTCTATTTTTTCATTGTTAGTGTATAAGAATGCAAGTGATTTCTGTGCATTGATTTTGTATCCTGCCACATTATTGAATTGTTGTATGAGTTCTAGTAGTTTGGGGGTAGAGTCTTTTGGGTTTTCCACATAGAGTATCATGTCGTCTGCAAAGAGCGAGAGTTTGACTTCCTCTTTGCCAAGCTGGATACCTTTTATTTCTTTCTGTTGCTAGGACTTCTAACACTATGTTGAACAGTAGTGGTGAGAGTGGGCATCCTTGCCTTGTTCCTGATCTCAGAGGAAAGGCTGTCAGTTATTCCCCATTGAGGATGATATTAACTGGAGGTTTTCCATAGAAAGATTTTATGAGGTTGAGAAATGTTCCCTCTATCCCTATACTTTGAAGAGTTTTGATCAGGAATGGATGTTATGCAGATGAAGTTTTAAACTCTTTCTATTGAAGAATGGTTAGAGCAATCTGACCCTGAGAAACACTTGTTCGCAGAGATCCTAAACTTGGGATCCTAAACCTTAACCATCAGCTTCAGATATGTAGCTGCAGAAGAATTTGCTCTCCTCCCTCTCAGAATTCTTATATGGCCCAGTAATTTATCAAAATAATATTCTAACACAATGTCTTTCCAGTGTTCCAGAAAAGAAAAGTTAACACCTGCCAGAAGTTTGACAGACTGTTGAAAACATGAAATCAGCTATGGAAATTGGGCATTACAGAATGCCATGGGGAATTTTCTTGGGACAGAAATTGCAAACTTTCTATCAGGGCTGAAAATATAAATAAAGAGAACCTTTAAGTGGTAAACGATGTAGAGATTTACAGTACTTTATTCAAGAATCTGTCCCTTCCCCCAGACAGTCACAGTCGGCTTGTTCCTTCATGCACACCTCCTACCACCTTGCTCACATTTCCTACAAGGAAAGCCTAACAAGAATCAGACAGGAGATTTGGCTCCATTAGGAAGAAGGCACAGCTTCTGCGGCTGTTCTGTTTCATTTTTAATTCCCATTTCTTCCTGCTTCTTCCTCCTGATTCTATCCTCCTGACATAATTGTCAATTTGTGTTAACCTTCTCTTGGGAGCTCTTTAGCTAAGCATCGTGCTGGAGAAATAGCTTTGAATGAAATATTTATTTTATGTTGGATATTGTCTTAGAGTATGGGCCTAAGGTCTTCAAGTCCACTATTTCATATACTTCTATAGGAAGGAAATTAATAAAATTGAAAATAAAAAACTTAGGTATGCCATTGCTAATTTATGCAAATATTTGCACATATGAAAATTAATCATAATCATTTCTTATTATCAGAAGTCTTCCTTGAACACATACTCTTTGTGCTTAATGTGTATTCTGTGGCATTTAATTTGTCCCTTCAAATTTATCTAAGACATTTTGCTAAAAGAAAACCAAACCCATATTTACTGAAAGAACTGTGTTTCTAGGAGTGATTTAAAAGGATATATCTACAGGAACCTGGGTGGTTCTGTCAGTTAAGCCTCTGACTTTGGTTTGGGTCATGATCTCAGGGTCCTGGGATAAAACCCCACATGGAGCCCCACATGGGCTCCCCACTCACTGGGGAGTCTGCTTCTCCCTTTTCCTCTGCTCCTCCCTACCCCCTTACCACTGTTTGCAATCTTTCTGTCTCTCAATTAAATTATTAAAAGATCTTTTAAAAAAGTAAAATAAGATGATGTATTAAATAATCATTAATACTGTAGATGTCATAAACAAAATAATAATAATAAATACATCATTAAAAAGAATAACCTTCAGATACCTGGTCTCCCTCTCTGTGACTAATTTATAATCACTGGCTTCTTTAATGACATGAAATAGCACATATCTAGAAATAATTCTAGACATATCAATAATATGTTTCATCAAACACTTTATCAAATATATCAAATACATTTGTTTATTGATTTCTTTATGACATATGCCAATTTTGGTAATAATGATTTATACTTTCAAATAAGCTTGTAAATGTATTCACAATTCACTGATTTTTGTTTTCACCAAAACTTTTGTGCTAGGAGTATTCACAAGTATTAAAACGACTTAATAGGTAGATAACTACAATATTTTCCATAATATAAAATATGTCATCTGTTTTATATTATGCTGAAAAACAAAGATCATTTTACTTCTTCTCCCCCGACCCCTTCAGGATTCATAACTGAAGACAATAGAGGTTGAATCACCTTAGGAAGCAGGGGTTCCTAAAGAAGGGTAGGGGTTCCTAGGGGGGCTCAGTTGGTTAAATGTCTGCCTTTGACTTGTGTCTTGGTTTCATGGTCCTGGGGTCTAGCCCTAGGTCAGTCTCCCTACTCAGTGAGGAGTCTACTTCTCCCTCTCCCTCACCCCTCCACTTATATGCATGCTTTGCTCTCAAATAAGTAAATAAATAAAATCTTTGACAAAAGGAAGAAAAAAAGAAGTAAAGAACATTTGAAAGAGGAAAGGTATGGATTCAGAATCTTACCTCATTACTTTTTTTTTTCACAACATAGAATATATTATTTACCTTATCTGGGTATGAGTTTTCTTTGTAAAATAAACTTAATCTCCACCCTTGGTAATTGTTAGAATTTATAAGAAAAGACATAACTGGCCTTTTACTGTTTTGGGTACAGAGTAGGGGCTATAAAAACTGGTAGCTAGAGCATCTGGGTGGCTCAGTCATTTAAACATCTGGTGTCAGCTCAGGTCATGATCCCAGAATTCTGGGATCAAGCCCCACATGGCATCAGGCTCCCTGCTCAGCAGATAGCATGCTTGATATTCTCCCTCTGCCCTGCTTGTGCTCTCTCTCTTTCTCAGTCTTTCTGTCTCCCAAAATAATGAATAAATAGATAAATAAATAAATAAATAAATAAATAAATAAATAAATAAAATAAAATAAAATAAAATCTTCAAAAGCCTGGTAGCTAATACAATCAATCTCCTCATTTCTATATGATGCCCACCTGGGTTTGGTAACAGTAATTAAGTTCCTTCCCATTTATTGTTCACATTATTCACTAATCAATATAAAATGAATACTCTTCCATAACATGTATTTTTATTCCTTTCTCTCAAAAATGGGGAAAAAATAATATGTAACTGGGTTTAAAAAGAAAAAAAATATAAGCCAGAAGAAAAATGAGCATCTGAGAAAGAAAGAGAAAACTCATAGCAGAAATGAAAGAAGGCCCACCACTACTTATCCCATGGATATTAAAAGGATAATAAAGGAATATTATGAAAAACACTATGACCTTAAGTTTGATAACTTTCATAAAGTAAACCAATTTCATGAAAGATACAATCTACCAAACTTCACACAAACAATAATGGGCAGTTTGAACAGGGCCACATCTACAAGAAAAATTGAACCAAAAACTGATGAGCTTCTAAAATGGAAAGTACTAGGCCCAAATAGGTTTACTTGTGAATTCTTTAAAACATTTAGGAAAAAAATATTCTGCCAATTCTCCATACCCTCCTACAGAGAATAGAAGCAGAAGGGATATTTCCTAAACCATTCTAAGAGACCAGCATTACCTTAAAATCTACAGACAGGAAATCTAATGTATCTCATGGACATAGGTGCAAAAACCCCCAACAAAATCAAAGCATATCAAATGCAAGAATGTATAGAAAGAATATACCATGGCCAAGTGGGATCAAGATACTATGATACTGGCAAATTAAAAAAAAGAAGAAGAAAGAATAATGAAACAGAATAGAGAGCCCAGAAACCCACAAATATAGTCAACCAATATTTTTCAAAGCAAGAAATATTGGAATATTAAAAGATGCTCAACATTATATGTCACTAGGGAACTGAAAATTTGAAAAAAAAATACAAGAAATTACCATTACACACCTTTTTGAATAGCAAAATCCAAAAATAATCCGACAATACAAAACTCTAGTAAAGATGTGGAATGACAGAAACTCTCATTCCCTGATGTTGGGGATACAAAATGGAAAAGCAATTTGGATGATGGTTTGGCAGTTTATTATAGAGTTAAACATAGGCTTAGACAATCCAGCAATTATGTTCCTCATTTACCTAAATGAGTTGAAAATTTATCCACACAAAAACCTGCACAGGAGTGTTTATAGCAGTTTAGTCAGAGTTTCCAAAAAACTGTAATCAACCAAGAGGTCTTTCAAAAGGGGCAATGAGGGGTGCCTGGGTGGCTCAGTTGGTTAAGCGACTGCCTTCGGCTCAGGTCATGATCCCGGAGACCTGGGATCGAGTCCCACATCGGGCTCCCTGCTCAGTGGGAGGCCTGCTTCTCCCTCTCTCACTCCCCCTGCTTATGTTCTCTCTCTGGCTATGTTTCTCTCTGTCAAATAAATAAAATCTTAAAAAAAAGAGAGGGGGGGCAATGAATAAATAAACTCTGGTACATTCATTCAATGGAATTATTATTCAGCAATAAGAAGAAATCTACTAAACAAGGAGGAAACTTAAATGCATATTGCTTAATAAAAAAACAATAAAAACACTACATATTTTGTGATTCCAACTATACAACATTCAGGAAGAGACAAAACTATAGAGATGGTAAAGAGGTCAGTGATTGTCAAGGGTTTAGAGGAGAACAGGGATGAAGAGTTGGGACTCAGGATTTTCAGAGCAGTGAACCTATTCTGGATAATACTATAATTGTAGATATGTGACAGGATGCTTTTGTGAAGACCCATAAACGGGACAACACAAAAATTGAACCCTATGGACATTCTGGAGTTCAGTTAACAGTAGTGTATTAGTATTGGTTTATGGGTTATAACAAATGTACCACACTAATGCAAGATATTAATAAGGGAAAACCTGAGAGGGAAGAGAAAGAGTATATGATAATCCTTTGCACTATCTGTTCCATTTTCTATAAATACAAAACTGCTCTAAAAAGAAATACCATTAATTTTTAAAATAAAACAAAACAAAAGCATAGGGTCTAATGGAAGGCCCAAGTTGTTAGCATATTCTAGCTTCATTTCCTCTAAAGAACATGGCTTCCTCATCATGATACCCAATAACCACAGTTAATCAATACTATGATGCTACACTCATCAGAAAAGCATCACTTACTGAGAGACCAATATTTTGAAGTCCATAGAGCATGCAAGGACTCCGACAAATAAATAAATAAATAAATAAAAATAAAAAATAAAAAAAGAAATTATAAAATTTTATTTTTTAGTTAGTTCCTGCCATGAAATAATTTTAATTTTTAATAGATTTAAAATATAATAAGCAAGGAATTAACTTTAAGTCCACTGCAGCTTGAAATTAGTGCAAAATTACTAGTGGTAAGACTTATTCAAAGATAAACTACTTTCATAGACCCAAAGAGTAAATTACAACATTATGCTAGCATTCTTGGAGACCCCAGGTAAGAGAGATGCAGTGTACATTGCTATTTTTTTTTAATCTTCATGAGGACATCCCTATTTCTAGGGATATCCCTAGGATATTTTCTATTCCTCATAAAAAATTTATTAGTTGAGTGGTGTTACAGGATTCAAAACAGATACGCAAGCAAATAAAAAATACACATGCCTGTAGAGACTACTTGCTTTTCAAAGTGACTCAACTTAGGAAATGTGTCTCTGGAGAATAGAAGCAATTTGATATGCACCTCATTCACTGGCTTTTATTGTTCCCTATGGCATAGGGACCGTTGTCAGGTTAGAGACCTTGCAACAGTGCCCTTAGTGACATTACTGTCTGATGTATGTCCATCAGTGATAATAAGTGAGATGCTTTTCTATTTCATTCAAGAAGAGTCAGACAATGTTATTTAGTAGGACAGTTGACTATCCTGAGAGAAGAGCCTTCTTAGGCATGGTTCTATATGTGCTATCAAATATTGCTATCATCTGTACAAAAAGGGTGAGAGCTAACATGAAACTGATTATTTGTTTTTTTTTCCCTGACCCCTAATTTATAAATTATGATTTGCCTGATGTCCTAGTTTTTAGAGAGGTAGCATTAGTTAAAAACAGCATATACAGCTAACTTAGCTTTATAGAAATAGTCTGCAATAGAGTTGACATTTGACCTATTTAGTCTTTAAACTTCTATAGTCAGTAAATCCAAGTACACTTTCCCCAAAAGGAATATAACATGCATTTTTAGAACTGGTAAAGCACACAGGAATAGGTGGCCAATATATAGGATGCTGTGTTATGTACACTGTGTTATAGAAACTAACAACAACAACCAAAATGATCTTCTGGTTTTTTTTGAAGGAAAATAAAACATTTAACATTTAATGTGCTCCTGTAAGGTCCTCACAACATTCCTGTGGAAAAATATTGTCACTATTTTACTGTTGAGAAAGCTTAAGCTGAGAGAGGTTAAATAGCATGAGAAAGGTAAAGAAAAAGAAGCCAAAGGAGGAGGAGGCAATGAAGAAGAAGGAGAAAAAGAGAAGAAAGAGAAAAAGAAGAGGGAGAAGGAGGAGGCAGAAGGGAGGAGGAGGAAAGAGGAAGGGCATGGGGAGGAGGCCAGGGGGAGGGGAAAAAGAAGGAAAAGAAAAAGGAGAAGAACAAGAATAAGAGCTCAGTACATTGCTCACCGTTACCACCTAAGTATAAAGTCCGTATATTATTGCTTGTAAACACACCACAGTGCCTCTGAATGCCAATGAATTCCCAGTATTCTACCCTTAATATTTCTTCAAAAACTATTCACCCACCCTTCTAGCCATTTCCTTTGGATTTATTTTTCAGTTCCCATTCTTACACCTTTTACTCACCAGCCAAATGGGGTTAAGCCAGTTAACCTCAATCCATTCATTCTCTTTAGAGAGGTGCCAGGTGAGGGGTACAAAAAGAAAGCAGGTGACCAAGTCGAACTTATCATCTGGGCCCTCAGGTAAATTGACCAATGATATTCGCTAAGAACAAGAGGCTCATGTGGGAAATGCCCACAATAAGACCTTTCTGGGAATGCCTGTGTGGCTCAGTTGGTTAAGCATGTGACTCTGGATTTTGGCTCAGGTCTTGATCTCAGTGTCATGAGTTTGAGACCCCTATAGAGCTCCGCACTGGGTGTAGAGCCTGCTTAAGATTCTCTCTCCTTCTCCCTTTGCTCCTTCCTCTCTAAAAACAAAACAAAACAAAACAAAACAAAACAAAACAAAACAAAAAACAAAAACACCAGGATCTCTCTCGCTACCTACTATCTTCAGTAAAGAGGATGCAGGAAGTTATGAGGCATGGTTTGAAGAGAATGTTGTATACGTATTACAACTCTCTTTAAATTCTTCCTGCTGTCTGAGGAACTTCATGAACCTGGCTTAGAAAGCTTATTGTTTCTGGATCTGAAGCACTTTTCTGATATGGAAAGGGACTATGTGGGAGTCTGCCTTTGTAATTCAAAATCTCTTTCACCTAGTGAAAGCCTTTTGGTAGCCAATATGCTGGTAGTTTTTAAGTACAACAACACATATTTTAAATTTGTGTCTGAGTTGATAATCTGAATCCATGTGTTACCTTACCCATAGTTGATAAAGAATAATTGAGAAAAAGTTGAGGATTGAGAACTCTAGAGTAGTTGTACAGATTCCATAATTATGGATGACTAGTGTGTCTGCATCCCTGCTCCAATGTCATCCCTTGACACCAAGGTTAGGTCTCTGGAAATTCGATTCATAAAATTCTGTAAGGCAACAACCATTGGATTCCAGGCTGGTAGCTTAAGAAATTGGTGGCATATCATGATCAACAGATGGTGGAAGAAAATGAACATTGTAGAGTTAAGTTCCAAGAAAATTTCAGTCAGACACGTTAGAGCTATTCAATGCTCTACTAGTGAGAATAGGATTCTGCCAAATATGATGTGAATAGACTGCTCAGTACATTGCTCAGTTCGGGGTCAGTCTCAGCCTATCAATAACCAATGTACTTAGGCAAGTGTTCATGGTCTTATTTTGATTGCAAGATGCCCTTCAGCATCACCCAGCAGGAAACTTTGAAAAAAATAAAAATGTATTAGTTACAAAACCTGAAAATTACATAGCATACCTGAGGCTACCCAGTGAAGTTGCTAGTAGAAAGAGAGAGAGAAAGAGAGAGAATGAGAACACAGGCCTGTAGTTATGCTTTTCTTGGGATAGAGAGTGGGGACATAGAGTTTTGAGAGGTCATTCTTCATTGGTGAATTTAAATTATGAGTGGGAATTTAAGCTCCAGAAGACAGAGAGAAAAACAACAACAGCAACAACAACAACAAAAAAACATATACAAAACCAGTGGTCCAAATAGTCAATTATCAAAAATAACCAAGATCTCTAAAACAAAGGATCCTTGATAGGGACCTGTCTTACTGTTTAGTTATGTGTGTGGCTGGCAATGAGCTCACTTGAGATAGCAATTTTTGAAATGGATACCTCTTTGAAAAAGATGCCTCAAAAAAGAAAAAGAAGAACTGTCAGGATATACACTATACTCACCTCACTTCACCTTCAACAAGTCATTTTTGAAGATTTGGTCCTCACATCTGTTGCTGAAAGTTTTCCAATTTCTAGATAGAGGGCCTTGAAAATCAGAAATAGCAACTATATTATATATAAAGACTAAGACCAGCTTAGTCAATAGTTCATGTAGAGTAGATGTTTATTACACCATCTGTATTATTTGGATCCTCTGAGAAATAGATGCCAGGATGGAATTAACTGTGCAAGGTATTTATTGGGGGGAGACCTTTGTTGAAGAAGCAGGAGTAAACAGGGAGTGCCTTGAGACTGTGATAGGACTCTATCTCCTGAGAAGGGAGAAAGGGAAGGAGGGGTCACTGCTGTGAACTGAATAATGTACCCCTAAAACTTATGTTGAAGCCCTACTCCTCAATGTGACTATATCTGAAGGTGCATCCTTTGGGAGGTTATTAGGTTTAGAAGAGGTCATGAACGTGTGTCTCCGTGATAGGATTAATATCCTTAGAAGAAGAGGAACAGATCAGAGCTTCCTCTGCCCATCATATGAGGAACATACAGAAGGTATCCATCTGTAAGAGGACGAGGGCCTCATCTGGGCACCAAACTGGCAGGCAACCTTGATCTTCAACTTCTCAAGCGCCAGAAATATAAGAAATGAATTCCTGTTGTTAAAGCCAACTGGTCTGTGGTACCACGGTATAGCAGCATGATATGATCAGGTAGGAAGAACTTCACTCTGCAGAAAAGTTCTGAAAAAGCTTCACTCACTGAGATAATTAGGCAGCAAGCAAAATTTGTCCATTAAAATTTTTCATTGGGTGGTAATGGACCAGCGTTTTAACCCTGCTGGGCCCAGTTTGTCTAGGAAGAGTCTCAGAGAAAGGTGGCAATTATTTCTATTGTCTAATTATAATCATCATTTATAATGCCCTGTCACCACATTTCATCTAATTTTTAATTATATCTCAGATGTGTAAGAGAATTGGAGATCCTGTAGTCATATTATTTTCCATAGGAGCTCAGTTGGTTAATAGTCTGCCTTTGGCTCAGGTCATGATCTCAGGGTCATAGGATCGAGTGCCACATCAGGCTCCCTGTTCAGTGGGTAGTCTGCTTCCCCCTCAGGTCTGTGCTCCTGTTCCTTTTCATGCTCTCTTAAATAAAATAAGTAAAATCTTTTCTTTTCTTTTTCTTAAAGGAAAGTTATTCCTTTGCCACTGTTAGGCAAATAAGGTGATATGATGGTCACTTCCGTCAGTCAGGAATTGAGCTTAGCCTGGGCTGCAGTTTTAGTAAGATTCTGTCTACTTAGGTGTTTCCCTATTCCTCAGCCCCGGCCCTTCTGGGGTTTTGATTATTAAGTGCAATTGTTTTTAACTTCTTAGCTGTGAAATATTTCCATATTTGGTTCTGCCTTTTGGGAGTTTACAGTTTAGTTCCTTAGCCTTCACCTGCAAGGCTTTTGAGTCTGGCACATGTCTTAAGGAGAGTTCTGTACTTGAAGCAGTTTCCCTTGTCTAGTGGGGCTTTGATTCCTAAGCACCAAAGGCCTGGAAGATTTTACTTTGTCCATTTAGATGTCTCAGGCCTAGCCTTCCAGCTGTCTGCTACACCACAGACCTCAAGAAATCTCTTCTGGAGAAAGCCAGGTGTGCATTCGGGGCTCCTCTAGGAAATAGTCCTGTTACTGCAGCTCTCACAGCCCCCATATAGAGCCCACTGTTTGTCTGATCTCTAGCAGATTCCCACTACTTAGGTCATATCTGATCCTTAGTCAACACCCAGAACAGACAATGCCTCCAGTGAAAAATGTGTTTGGCTATTGTCATTGATCAGAACAAGTCTAATTGTAATTTATCTGGTCTTTTCCCCAGATGTGTATTCAAATGGGTTTAAAATATGATTTTGGTGACATACCCATATTTCTAATTGTTGCAGAAAATCACAGTCTCAGTAAATTTATCAGTTTATTATGTTATGCTTTCTGGGTGCTGAGACATAATTAGAAATGTATCTCTGTCTCTCTCTCTCTCTCTCTCTCTCTCTAAGATCATAGAGGAATTTCCCCATGTTTTCTACTCATATTTAAAAAGATTTGTTATTTTTGCATTTATATGTTTAGTCTAATTGGAATTTGTCCTTCTGTGCAATGTGAGATATAGATCAAAATTAGTTCTCAAGTGGCTATTTCAGCTGTGTAAACACTAATTATTGGTTAATCATAGCATTTTTCCTACCTTAGTTGAGATGCTGATTTTACATTATAGTAACTATCTATACATCTATATCTGTCATCTATCTATCTATCTATCTATCTATCTATCTATCTATGGGTCTATTTTGGGGGGATTTCTAGACATTTACATTGACTTGTCTATTTGCTAATAAAAGTGCACACTGTGCCTTAAAATGCCTCAGTATCTGGAAGGTGAGTTCTGTCCCATTTCTCCTCTACTTCAGAATTGCCAAAGTTTTTCTCATTAGTCTATTTTTCCATATGGAAAACAACATTTTATTGTTGTCTCGTTAAACATAAAACAACTTGGGGAAAATTGGCACCTTTAAGGTGGTAAATCTTATCATCTAAAAATATTGTATTTATTTCCATTTGTTCGACAATTTTTCACGTCCTTCAGTAGTTCTTTAAAATAGTCCGCATGTGTATTTTTTACTTTTTTTATTTACTGTATTTCTAGGAGTTTGATTTTTGTTGTTGTTAACAGTAAATGGTGACTTTCATTTTTTCTTCTAAATGGTATATAGAAAAGCTGTTGATGTTTGTGCTAATTCAATTGTTGAGTAACTAGCTTGGTAAGTTTTTAGGTTCTTCTCTTGAATGCCACATCTATAGAATTATAGAATCCTTTCAAATAATAAACATTTTAATTTTTTTTGCATTTATTTTTAATTTTTAACTTTATTCTACTAAGTGTTTTCCATAGCACCATCAGTAAAAGGTTATAAAATAATAGCATTAGGGTTCTACTTTTCTTGTTTTTGACTTGGGAAATGTTTTGCTATTTTCTCATTAAGCATGCTGGTTTGGAAAGTGAGATAAATATATTTTATAGATTTGGAAGGATTTATCTATTTCTATTTCTTGAAAGTTTGAGCTTTTTTATTATTGAGTATTACAAATATATAAGAATGTACAAAAACATAAATATACGTGCTGGTAAATGAATTGCCACAAAACAAAACCTATATAACTATCAGCAAGGTCAAAGGAAAAGTAATTGCCAACTTTTAAAAGCACTGCTCACATACTCTCTCAATCACCACCCCTCTTTTATTACTGAAGTTGAATACTATTCTCACTTCTAACTGTGTGGTTTAGTATTGCTTGTAAGTAATTTTTAGGGTTTACTACTTTTACTTGACATTAAATTTGTAGGATTCATCCATGTGGTTGGGTTCATTTTTATTGCTCTATAATATTGACTGTGTAAGTTTACTAGAGTTCGTATACCTCATTTACTGTTGATGGATATTTGGGATGTTTTCAATTTGAGGGTATTATAAAAATGCCACTAGGAATATTCTTATATGCACTGTCTAGGTAGACAGGTGCATGCTGAGTATATGTCTGGAAGTACAACCACCAGGTCATAGGGAATACATACACTCAGGTACCCATTCGTACATTCATATGGATAGTTCCCTAGGTGGTTATAAAAGTTTACTCCCACCAGCAATGTATGAGAATTCTAACTGCTTATGTCAATAGCAAAACTTCCATTTGTGGGTCCCCTGGGTGGCTCAGTTGGTTAAGCAGCTGCCTTCGTCTCAGGTTGTGGTCCCAGGGTCCTGGGATTGAGTCCCGCATTGGGCTCCCTGTTCAGCAGGGAACCTGCTTCTCCCTCTCCCTCTGCCTGCCACTCTGCCTACTTGTGTTCTCTCTCTCTGTCAAATAAGTAAATAACAATCTTTAAAAACAAAAAACTTGGGGCGCCTGAGTGGCTCAGAGGGTTAAGCCTCTGCCTTCAGCTCAGGTCATTATCTCAGAGTCCTGGAATCGAGCCCCACATCCGGCTGTCTGCTCAGCAGGGAGTAGGCTTCCCAACCTCTCTGCCCTTGCCTCTCGCCTACCTGTGATCTCTCTCACCCTGTGTCAAATAAATAAATAAAATCTTAAAAAAAAAAAAACAACTTGCACTTTTTGAGCCCAGGAAATTTTAAAGCTAAGAAATCGAGGAGAAAAAAGATCTTTCAATAATGATTAAAAAAAAACCCAAATGGTCAAGAATGTACATTTGTTCTGTATATGCAGTATCCAACCATGTAGTTTTCTTAATCATGTGAAGTAAATATTAACAGAATTAACAGAACTGATATATTGCTATGATAGGGTGATATTATAACTTACTCCTTATAAACCAATAGGTTCATAGAGCCTAGAAAATGATAGGTAGAGAAAATTTTGATATCATGATTAATGAGGTTGTTTCAATAGACATAGAAAACCTGTTACTAAAATATTGGCATGCACATTTTTCTCAAACACATTTGGAATATGAACAAAGGAATTTGAGGTATCATATATACATAATTCTAATGTAAATACTAATTAATAGTAATAATGAGGAAAGACAAATAATTTTTAAGGGTAAATACTTCTTATCTGATCAAGATATAGAATGATGTACTGGGCGCCTGGGTGGCTCAGTGGGTTAAAGCCTCTGCCTTTGGCTCAGGTCATTGTCTCAGGGTCCTGGGATGGAAGCCCACAGCCGGTTCTCTGCTCAGCTTCCTCCTCTCTCTGTCTGCCTCTCTGCCTACTTGTGATCTCTCTCTGTCAAATAAATAAATAAAATCTTTGAAAAAATATATAAAATGATGTACAAAAGAGTGAAATGTCAGCAGTAAATATTTCCTGAGTCTCAAATTCTGACCCTTCACTGCCCCTCCTCAGTGGTTACTAAAATTAGTAGTTCCTACTGTATTTTTTCAGAAATGCATAATTTTGTATGCTAGGAAACAATATAACGCATTGTAAGGTTTTTTTTTCAGATTTATTTACTTTTTTTATTTTAGAGAGAGTTTGGTGGGGAGGGTCAGAGGAAAAGAATCTCCATTGAATGTGGAGACCCATGCGGGGCTCAATCTCATAACCCATGAGATCATGACCTGAGCCTAAACCAAGAGTAGGATGCTCAATTGACTGAGCCACCAAGGTGTCCCAACACACTGCAAGTTTTTGTTGGTTTTCTTTGTTTTTACAAAAATGGGTCATATTATACAAATGATTATTCAGCTTTACATTTTTCACCTAAGATATATCTATTATAATTATATATGTATGCATTATATATAACACATAATAATCCCTTCATGTACATATGTTGATATTTCAATATATGTTAGATCTTAGATTAAAAGAGGCAATATTCACAATCTGTTTGCATGTGTATGTCTGTGGACACACATTATTATATTTGTTGTTGTTGTTGTTTTAAAGATTTTATTTATTTGACAGAGAGAAACACAGCCAGATAAGGAACACAAGCAGGGGGAGTGAGAGAGGGAGAAGCAGGCTTCCTGCCGAGTAGGGAGCCCGACATGGGGCTCCATCCCAGGTCTCCGGGATCATGACCTGAGCTGAAGGGAGTCACTTAACCAACTGAGCCACCCAGATGCCCCACATCATTGTTTCTATAGCTGAGTAGATTTTCATTACGTATGATGCCATAATCATCTACTATACAGTATGGGGTGGGGAGCACATATATTAAACTATTTAGAGAGCAGTACATCCATTTTGTCACTTGAAATATTTCTCTCAAAAGTCAGGAAATAGATATAGTAAGGCAGAAAATCAGGGGGAATGTCTTTACAAATGACTTCAGCCTAAGAGCTTAGACAAGCTACTTATCTACAAATATACATAAAGTAGTATTTATGTGACACGTAAGACAGGACAAAGCCACAATTTGCTTATTAATTCCCTGCTTAAAATTTTCATTGACTTTCTGACACAACTTGATAAAACACAATTTCTTACAGATTTTTTCAGAATTGAATCTGACATAACTTTTCATCTGAGTTTGTACAATTCCAAAACCACAGCCCCTCTGCACCAGTATAATTCCCTGGGGTTCATCATTCTCCTCTGTTGCTCCATGACTAGGCAGGGTTTTTTCTCTCACTGCTTGGAATGCCTGTGGGAAAACATTCGTCTTGACACATTCCTATAACCTTTCAAGTGACACTTATAATTTCACCTGCATTGACTCTGATGTCTCCTCAAAAGATTTTTATGTTTTTGGATTTGCTCCATCTAAGACCTCCATTTTTTTTTTCTCTATGACTTACATGGTTATATCTCATTATTATCATTATTATAATGAAAACTTTGTAAATAATTATTTGTCTTTCCCTTTGACCTTAAAACCTTACAGCACGGGAATTGCCTCTTGTTAGTCTTTGTATCTGTACTGTGTAGCACAGCACCTCACTAAAACATTGACAAGACATAGGGAATCGGAATGAATAATTGAACACATTTACAGTTCTGGAGTAATATTTCATGTTCTCCGATGTTCTGCTTTTTTCTCATTTAGTATTGATTGGGTAGTCTCATGAGCCAGTTCTATGAAAAAAAATCCCATTTCTTAAAAATGCTTCTTAAACTTCATACTTCAATCATATTAGAAACCCTGAACACTTCTGCAATATTTTTTATTCTTAAGAATAATCTTCAGTATTTTCCTCCCCTAAAATGCGAATTGCTTTTCACACCCTATAAATCAGAGTTGCTTTTCTCACCTTAACTTTGAAGTTCTCCACACTGTCTTCTAGAAGGAATCCCAGCCTAAAAGCATTTGCCACTCCTGAGTGTCACTCCCTGCTCCATGATTCCCTGCTGTGTCTGTAGTGCCTTCTGAAGTAAGAAGTGCCTTGAGTTCCTCCATTCAGTGAGATTCTTCTTCCTCTACAAAGCTTTCTTTATAAACCCAACTATTCATTGCACAATGCCAATAAACAAAATGTGTTGAGCAATGTATATTGTTCAATAATGTAAAAGAATGAAAGTATCATTTTTATTGTTTTATAGAATGCCACTGCCAGTTGGCAATACTTAGTAAGAGTAAAAAACAACAATTAGGGCAAAAATATAGCTCAGGAAACAAACAGTATATATAGATAAAGACATGGATTTAGATGTTCAGTGCAGTGTTCATTAATATAAAGAATTTAGATATAGCTCAAACATCCAGAGTAAGAAGTGTTAAATACCATTGTGGATGTATATGTGATTGTATATATCATAAAGCCACTAAAAAGCATGCTTTGTAAACCATGCGTTGTATATCCGACACATCAGTATGATGCAAATTTTGGCATACTGATATATTCTTAGGGATAAAACCGGAAGTGAACAAACCAAAACATCGTTCATTCTTGAAATATTTACTTGTAGCTTTTATTTTTCCCTGTGTTTCAAATAATTCTGTAGTAATCATGTAATTTTTTAAATCAAAAGAAAATCCAACTATAATTTAAAAATAATGTGAGATAAAAAAAATCTTTAGTAAAAACACACAAAGCAATCTCTTGTGTAATTTTTTGGGCTTTAACAGATGGACAATACTTGTTTATTCATATTGCATAAAGCATATTTTTATAGACATATGCATATCATCTGGGCTGTTTTCTGCAGTTATGCACAAATTGCTTCATCTCTCACTTTCATTGTGACCTCTTTGGGTGTGTAGCGCCAGTGACAAAACATCTTTGTTGAATTCACTTTAGGGCAAGTGTTGTGATGAGCACTGGGTGTTATATGCAACTAATGAATCATTGAGCACTACATCAAAAACTAATGATGTACTATATGTTGGCTAACTGAACATAATAATACACAACAAAATTCCAAAGAAGTCACTATCACCGAAGAGACCAAACAATCGTCTCCTAGTTTTCTTTCTTTTCTTTTCCTTATCCTTCAAATATTGTTCAGTCATTTTGTGGCAGTCTTTGTCCAATATTTTTTATTTTAGAAGATTCCAAAGGTTTAGAGACAATTTGTGGGTTGTCTTTATTTGAAAGTCACAAAAGCAGCAAAGGAGAGCTCAGGTAGGCGTCTAGACATTGTCGTTCAAAGCCCCACAGTCTTTGGGATTTCAGAAATCTGTTCTTGTGACTTTAAGAAATCTAATTTAAAAAATGTTAAGTGCCTATGCAGAGTTTGCCAGCAAGGTATTTCTCTAGCAACTAAAGCTCTTATCCTTAGAAATATTATTATTTAGTGATAGCCGAGAGTTAATGGAGGTTAATGAATTATTAAGAGTTATTATTTACTAAAATAAAACAAATCCCATGATGCACAATTATAAAAGCCATTGATACTTTTTTGCATACTCATTAGGAAGGAGGGTAATATGTTCCTTGTCGTTAAACATAAGCTCATTTATATTTGTGTACTCTTCTCGTTATAAAATAGGTTAACTTCTGCCAGTACTAAGTCCCAGCTATGAATTTCTTTTTAGGATTTTATGGTTTGCTGTAAAACTCCATAAGATACAGAATTTCTAGGCTGGAATTCGGCCTCCTTGAAGTGGTAGAATCCAGATGGCATATACAGGAATTGATACTCAATTATTGAGGAGAAATAGAAATTTGGTACTAACTGAATGTCCTTAAAACTAGATTGAAACCAAGTTATTACTCCTGGCCAAAGAACTGTGAGCACAATTAATGTGTCATTTCTTGGCAGATGTAGTTAAGAATCTCCTACATCTCTCTTTCTTCCCTGTTGCCATAACCCTAGAGGCCGTGTAGCTCAGATGGAAAAGTTAAAAGATGGGGAAGACTGGCTAACATATAAGAGGTTTTGGAGATGTGTTTGACTCCATAGTAGACCAAACCTGACCAATACACCCACGCTTTAGAATTAATACCATCTTAGCTATTACTAAAGTGATACATATTAAGGTAGTGACACAATCATTAAAGTTAACCCAGGCTCTGCCAAGATATTTGAATAGAAAAGCACATGTTAGGGTAAGATGGAGCCATTTCTCAAAATTTGATGCAAATATACATATTCCACCAAAAATACTCAATTCTTTTCTTCCTTTTCAATACTTAAATCTGTAAGAGTCTTGAAGGAAGGAAATGCATTATAAGAAAGTCGCTGTGATGAGCACTGGGTGTTATGTATAACTAATGAATCATTGAACACTCCATCAAAAAATTATGATGTACTATACAGTGGCTAACCGAATAAAATAAAAATAAAAATAAACAAACAAACAAACAAATAAATAAATAAATAAGATAGCAGTCCAACGCATGGATTTGCGTACCAATGGAAATAGAAAAAAACAATGATATATCCCTAATCTGAAGTATAACTAAAGGAAAATATGAAGAAGGGACACGGTTCCACCCAAAGGGAAGGGAAAGCTTTTGCAAAGTAAATAAACATAAACCTCTGCAAAGCAGAGACAACTGATTCCTTTTCACAGATGAAGGCCTTCAGGATCAGAGGAGTCTAGAAATTAGCAAAGATCATACAATTATAAATATATCAGTTTGTTCTACGTATTTAAGCTAATTTTATTCAGTGCAGGTAAAGATCTAGTTGAAGCAGAGCAACCAAGCTCCCTCCAAATAGTAGGTAAAACCTCTGGCAAAGAGATAGCATAAAACTCAGAGGGAGAACAGATGTGCTGTGGGTGAACATGCTGTTTTTATAGGCACTAAAGTTTTTCTTAAAATAAATACAGTCATTTAAAGTCTTTGAGTCATGGCTGGAAAAGCACCACATGGAGGTGCTAGAACAATTAAAGGTCCTGTGGGAAAAGGAAAGAACCTGGAGAGATTCTCTGTGGAGCAAATCTTGAATACACAAATTAAATTGTCTGTGAATAGTAGATCGAAACCTCTCTGAAAGTGGTTCTTGGATAATGCTGAGTTTTCTAATATACAAATCTCAGCCTGTAAGGCTGGCATAAGGAAAATAAGAGTTACATTTTAACTCCCACTCAGTATCATCAATCTTTCTCAATTTAGTGTGAGTGGCTATGTCTAATTCTGTATGGCTTAGTTTCATCATTCTGTAGGCAGCCAAATGGGAAAGGTTTTAGTAATGTAGTTTCAAAAATTGTAATAAAAAGTAAATTTAAAAATGTAAAAGGGCCAGCCCTCGGATTTGAATCTAAGCTCTATTTGTTATCCGGGTATTTTTGGATAAGCCTCTTAATTTGTAAATGTTTCCTTATCTTTCAAACAGAAATAGTAATTTCTTACTTGTAGAGTTCTTTTTCTTTTTTTAAGGTTTTATTTATTTGACAGAGAGAAACACAACCAGAGAGGGAACACAAGCAGGGGGAATGAGAGAGGAAGAGGCAGGCTTCGAGCAGGGAGCCCAATGTGGGACTTTATCCTGGGTCTCCAGGATCATGACCTGAGCCGAAGGCAGTCGCTTAACCAACTGAGCCACCCAGGTGCACCTTACTTGTAGAGTTCTTATGAAAATTAAAAAGCAGTTGGCTTCATCAACTATCAGCCACAGAGTAGGAGCTCAATGTTAGTTGTCTTTCTTCTCTTATGTAAGAAGGCAGATTGTAGTTTATTTCTGAATTAATTTTACAAACTTAATATTTAAGTCCTATACATTTCTATATTGGATGGGTTTCAGAAGAGAAACATGCTTCGGGGGTCATGATCTTTTTCTAGCAGTCTTTCTAAGATTTCTCAGGTCTTACAGAAAGAACAGAAAGAATACATGCACTGTTCTAATGAAGCCTCAATACTTTTTTCCTAAAAAACATTGAGAGCAAACCGAGACTTAAAGGAATAATGTAATCTTAACAGTTTGCAAGTTATTTTGCTGATTCTACAAAGCACAACCACTCCCATGAAGGGGATACTGAAGGTTATAAGTCTGGATTACCTCTTTGGGCAATAAATAACATGCCAGGTATATTAGGAGTCTTGGGTCTCTAGAAACATGAGGACTAGTAGTTTATTTTCTGTCCTGCAGAAATTTTAGAGTCTTAAGGGACTTATTTATCTTGTCAACAGTAATCAATATTTGTAGCAAATTACTGGACATACAAATATAGATGTGATATTCAGCAATATTGGGAAAAACAATATTGGGAAGAAGGAGCATTGAAAAGTACTAGTGTATCTGTCTTCTGTGGCCTAAGAGGAGAACTAGCATTGTTGAGTGCCTTTCGTATTACAGACAATTTGTAAATATTAATTTTGCAATGACCCTGCGAGGTAAGTATTAGCTGTCCTACTTAACAAGTAAGGAAACAAGCTGGATAAAGCAAATGTTTGA
This sequence comes from Spilogale gracilis, assembly GCA_004023965.1. Taxonomy (NCBI): domain Eukaryota; kingdom Metazoa; phylum Chordata; class Mammalia; order Carnivora; family Mephitidae; genus Spilogale; species Spilogale gracilis. The sequence continues at coordinate 28,678 of PITA01007470.1, read as the reverse complement.
TCCATGATTCTACATAAAGTATACATTAGAGCTGGGAATCAGTCCAGCTTTAATCTGAATTCACAGCTTGTGAATGTTCTTGAACATGATATCTTGTTTGGGAAGTCTTGCCTGTAGTATCCTTTTAAACCCAGTGAAATAATTGGCCTGACTTTGTAGGAGTCACTCTGAAAAACTTTAAAAACACATTGTTGTGTTGGTAAAATGAGGGATAGTTACATCGTATAAAACAAAATAATCCAGAATAAGATTTCCCTATGTGATAAATTAGGTTCAAAAGAATTCAATCTGCTGTCAGAGTGATATTTTAACCATCACTTCCATCATCCTGAAATGTAAGATTATGTAAATAAGCTAGGCATTTACCTTTCATCATTTTATAGAATGAGGTTCTGCAGAGTTCACGCTGAATCAGAGAATGAACTCTATATAGCACTCATTAATTTCAAGGGTTATTGCAATCATTAGTTTCTGTCAATTCACAATCGCTTTAAGTGAGTCGAAGGTATTTGAGTTTTTCAGGTGGTGTTACATTTACATTTGTCTTAAAAATGTAAAGCTTTATCATTCTACTTGGCATTTACTTGGCTTTGCCCACATACAGCCTTTGACAGTTCGCATGGGTTAGTAAGACTTTTCTTTCAAAACAGTAGATTAGCTCCTGATCTTTTCAGTAGGATACTTTTTTCCCTGTAGAAACTTAAGAAACCTTTTTTTAAACTACATGGTTAAAATTGTAATAGATAACAGATTGTGATTTGCTCAGAGTCACACTGCAAACTGGCAGAACTTGTATTTCGATTCCAATGCTCTAAACTTGCATTTGCTGTCCTTCATTCTGTTCTTTCTGTGACTCAGTTTTGTTTTTTATCCGTCAAAAATCATGTTTATTTCCTTTAATACACAAGACTGTAGCGAGGCTCCCATAAAACAAAATAGATCTGTAAATGTTTTTGTTTATTTGTGTTTTACAAATAAAAGATGCTTTCAGTCACAAGGAAACCAGCAACAGATTACAAGAGGAAGCACCAAATTGATGAGGTGGCTTACGGAACTGCGTGAAATGGAGAGAAAAGTCTGTCTACCTTTGTGCGACATGTTTCATCATCCCAAAAACTATGATTGCACTGTAGTGTCTTTACAGAGCATTCCAGTGGGAGTCCACATTTGGCAAATGAAACTCCAAGTTAAAAGTCTTACTTTTTCGAGAACAAACTCTTATTACATAATAATGCCCCCAGAGCAGGTCTCTTCCCCAAACTTACTAAATCCTACCTTTTTTCAAATTACCATTTTTATGGCTTTCACATACAGAGCAGAAGGAAGGCTTCAGGTGATGGAATTCAGTCTGATCCATGTGGCTCTGAATGGTAATTACACGTTGTCAATGAATATCCATTACTAGCATATTGCTACTTCATTTTCCCAGTAAAGTAAGGAAGCTAAAACCAGGCAGAGTCACATATGGAAGCTGTGGAAATAAATTTCTTAGCATAGCAGAAGTCTGGACAGAAAATAACTTGACTGGTACACATTTGGGCTTCTAACCTGGGCTTGTCCATAATTTGAGGCCAAATATGAGGAAGTTCTATGCATAATATATTGTGTCTTTCTAGTGTAGAGACTAGGTAAAGGCATGGAAAGAAGAGTAAAAGTGCAAGAGATAGAAACTCTCTCCACAAGGATATACCAAGGAAAACTAAATTCTGAAGGAAAATGAAGTATGATTTCTATACAGTGTACTTCATTCATTTAAAGGGCATAGTTTAATGAGTTCTAAAAGATCTGTATACTGATGGAACAATCTAGATACATAATAGTTTATATTACCCCAAAAGTTGCCTCATGCTCTTTTGCAGTCCATATGTCCTTCTGCTGGCAGGTACACACACACACACACACGCGCGCGCGCGCGCGCACACACACACACAATCTATCAATCTGCTACTTGTCATTATAGATTACTTTATAGTTTTTATAATTTTAAATACATGGAGTGATATTTGTTTTCCTGCATCTGTCCTCTTTCTTTCAGCAAAATAAATTAGAGGTTTATTCATATTGTTGTATCAGTAGTTTCTTTTTACTGTTGAAGAATTCAATCATATAGATACTACATATTTTTTCACTGAACTCTGTATTTTAAGGTTTTACTTATTTATTTGAGAGAGAGAGAGAGAAAGAAAGAAAGTGAGAGACAGAGAGAGAGAGAGAGAGAGAGAGAGAGAGAGAGAGAGAGAATGCACGGGTGAGGGGCAGAAGAAGGATAAACAAACTCCCTGCTGAGCTGTGACCCTGACATGGGGCTCCATCCCAGGACTCTGAGATTAAGACCTGAGCTGAAGTCAGACACTTAATCAACTGATCCACCCAGGCGCCCCTTTCAGTGAACTCTTAATAGATATTCACCATTTGATTAATTATTTCCAGTTTTTAGCTATCATGAGCGATGCTTCAAAGAACATTTATATACAAGTCTCATATGAATATTTGTTTTAATTTATTTGGGAAAATGCCTGCATATTGACCAGTTTTGAACTTTAAGAAATTGCCAGTTAATTTTCAAGTGCTCTTGACAATCTAAAATTGTTTCCAGTATTGAATGAGAATTCCAGTTGTTCTATATCTACATCACAACTTGGTAAACTCAGTGTTTATCATTTCAGCCATTCTAATGACAATATGGTGGTATCTCACTGTGTGTTTATTTTTAAAAACATTTTATTTTTGTATAACACACACATAGAGAATGTAAAAAGGGTAAGTGCACAGTTGGATGAATTTTCATGAAATGATCAGATAGTGTAACTACTGGCCAGGTCACAAAAATGGAAGAAAGAATGTAATATAAGAAAATTTATTGAAGTGACAAGTGATGTAAAGTAAGAAAGAGTAAAAATTTTAAAATCATATGGGGTGTTATTTTAATTCAGATAGGAAACGTCTCCTTAAGGAAATGATGATAGAACGAAGGATACCTGCATGGAAGAATGGAGCAATTCATTCTTAAATCTGGGTGAGAGGTTATGAGAGTCCCCTGCTGGGGAAATGGCAAGGGCAAAGTCCAAAAAGCTGCAGAGCACTTGGCATAGTCCATAAACAGCAAAATACTGCTCCTCTGTGATGAATATTTTCATTGCTTTCATCCAATTTCAGGACTAAAGTGGACCATGCAGTTTCCATTTCTTGCACTTGTCTGTCCTTTATGGATATCCATTTTTCCATGGAGTGACATTTTTTTCTTCTGTCTGAAGGACTTCTTTTAATTGTTTTGTTTTGTGACTCTGGAAAGCAATATGGAGCTTCCTCAAAAAGTTGAAAGTAGAGCTACCCTACGGCCCAGAAAGTTGTACTACTAGGTATTTACCCCAAAGATGCAAATATAGTGATCCAAAGGGACACCGGTGCCCCAATGTTATTAGCAACAATGTCCGTAATAGTCAAACTATGGAAAGAGCCCAGATGTCCACTGACAGATGAACAGGTAAAGAAAATGTGGTACACACACACACACACACACACACACACACACACACAATGGACTATTACTCACTCGTCAAAAATGAAATCTTGCCATTTGCAATGAGGTCATTTGCAAATGAGGGTATTATGCCAAGCAAAATAAGTCAGTCAGAGAAAGACAATTATATGATTCCTCTCAGAGGAGGAATTTAAGAAACAAAATAGAGGAGCACAGGGAATGGGAGGGAACAAGAAAACAAGATGAAATCAGAGAGGAAGATAAACCATAAGAGACTCCCAATCATAGGAATCAAACTGAGGGTTGCTGGAGAGGAAGGGGGTGAGAGGGATAGAGTAACTGGGTGATGGACATTAAAGAGGGCATGTGATGTAATGAGGAGTGGATGTTATATAAGACTGGTGAATTGCTGAACTCTATCTCTGAAACTAATAATATATTATACATTAATTTAAAAAATAAAAACAAAACAATAACAAATTAGTTTTTTGTTACATGGGCCTGCTGTTGATGAATGAATTCTTCCAGCTTTTATGTCTAGAAATGTCCTTATTTTTCTTTTCTTTTTAAAATATATTTTTGCTGGGTTAGGAATTACAGGTTGATAATTTTTATTCATTGATGCCTTTAAGATCTTGCTCATTGCTTTCTACTTGCATGATTTGCCAGAAGAAATCTGTCATAGTTGATTTTTTGTAACTAATGACACTTTTTGGCTCCTTAGTCATCTGGTCATTTAAAAAATATGTTTCTTTATCAGTGATTTTGAACAATTTGATTCTGATATAACTTACCGTTATTTTCTTTGTATTCCTTGTGTTTAGAGTTTGTTGAGCCTATCAGTGTGCGGACTTAGAGTTTTCTTCAAATAGAAAACTATTTCTTCAAATAATTTTTGTCTCCCTCCCTCCTTTGGGAACATTCAGTACATGTCTATTAGGTCACTTATATCACCACTCACTGATGCTCTGTTTATTATTATGGTTATTATTTATTTTATTTTTGTACTGTGTTTTATTTTAGATCATTTCTATTGCTATGTCTTCAAGTTCAAGAATCTTTTCTTCTTTAATATTGAATCTGTTATTAATCCCATCCAATGTATTTTTCATTTCACATTTTTTATTTTTTATTTGTAGAAGTTGGATTTGCTTTTCAATTTTTTCTGTTAATTTTATGAGTGTATAGAATTGATTATAGTAACTCTCTTAATGTTCTTGTCTATTAATTCTACCATCTGTGGCAGTTATAGGCTGATTTCAATTATTTGATTTTTCTCATTATGAGTCATATTTTCTATGCTTCTATGCATGTCTTGCTTCTTTGAATGAATGCCAGATATTGAAAATTTCAGCTTATGAGGCACTGGGTATTTGTACATTCCTATAAATATTTTGCGTTTTGTTCTGATATGCAATTAACTTATTTGGAAATAGTTTAATCCTGTTAGATTTTGCTATTAAGATTTGTTAGATAGACTGGAACACTGCTTCAACTAGAATCAATTATTCTTTACCCCAGAGGCAAGTCTTTTCCATTTCCTTTCCTTAGTGCCCCATAAGTCAGAATTATTTCCAGTTTGGGTGATGGAAAAAAGTGCTGTTCTCAGCAACTTTATTGAGCACTGAGCACTGTTACTTCCCTTGCTGGTTCTTTCCCCAAACTTGATTAAGTTTCCTCAAACACATGTGCTAATCTATATTCAGCTGAATGCTGGGTTAGTTGAATGCTAACCTAGAATGAGCCACAGTGGGAAATAAGTCTGCTTAACCCTATTTTTTTAAATACCCCTCTCAACTCACAACATGTAGCACACTAACATCATATCTTATATTAAATTAAATTTAAAAATAGTTATATGGAGAAAATTTATTTTCTAATATACTTTAAAATAACTCATTAAACATTTACTAATTTTTAACACACAAGTTTTCTTTTAGTAGTTTGGAGCTTTTCCCCCCACCCCCAAGCTCTAAATGGTTTTAAGACTTTGGAAAGATGTATGTCCTACCTATATGACTATAGGTGGATAAAATAGACTTATTGTGTGATACAAGAGTTTAAGGCACTATTCTTAAGCAAAAAGACATATCAATAAAATACAAGGCTTAATATAATCTGGTAACTAAGTAACTGGTAGAGAATATAAACACCAGATATAAGTTGAGAATTTCAGACTTATGGGATCATTTTAGACTGAAGTGTTTTCAAAGGAAAAGAAAAAACATTGAGTGCAGTTTTTATAGAAAACTATGAATGGAAAACTGAAAAAGAAAGTTAGAAGGAGGAGGTTTTTGTATGAATTGTTTTAAGTAAGATTGGAGATATGGTGATGAGGTAGATTGGGCATAGTAACAGGAAAACACTAGCCTCATCTGAATGAATAAAATGAACGGCTGCTTATCTTATTTTAATATATTACATAACATAAAAATACTGTTATAAATAAATAATGCTCTTGGTAGTGTGGTCTAAACAATTTAACATCCTAAGAGGACAAGATACTACAGGATAGCTAGAGATAAAGATGCATAGAAATTCGGATTCTCTTGAGACATTTGGTTCAACTTCACATTCATTGCAAAATATCCCCACCACAACATCCCAGGAAATGGGTCAAATACTTAATCTTTGTCCAATGGTAGGGAGTTTACTACCTTGGATAGACTATTCACATCTCTGTATGTTCCATGCATCCCTTACAAAATTCTTTTACATAGAGACCCATAGTTGTAGCCTCTCTCTGTTGATTCTGTATCTGACCACTTACTATGGGATGTTTCTTCTCTCTCATAGTCCCTTTGTTTTTGCTTATTTGTTTTTTAACAACTATCATAACTCTAAATGTCTTCTACTTGTCAGATAACTAGTCATATAGCTGGTTTCCAAATCTTGATTGTTAACAGTCTGCATTTTTATGCCTCTCTTAACACGTAACACAGACCTACCTTACACATAACTCTAGGTAGAGCCAGATCACTACAGAGCATGGTAGAAAAATTGCCTCCATTAGTCTAGTCACTAAATGCCTATTAATGTAGCAGAAGCCAACAATAATTTTTATGATGATCACATTCTGCAGTTGATCTTTGTTTTGCACTAGCATAATACAGTGGTAAGGCCATAAACGTTGGAATTATGCAAACCTATTTCATTGTTCTGCTATGCACAAGCTATGGGGCAAGTATTTTAACTGAATATCATTTCCTTCCCAGCAAAATGGGGATAATACCCCATATCTAATAGAGCAGTTGTAAAAATAAATTTAGATAACGTATTTAATATGACAATCCTATGCTGAATAAATGTCAGTGAGTTTCTCTTCTGCATTAATGTGTTACAAACAGCTGCAGTGAGAACTCAAGCAGATATTGATGAATAGGTTGAACAAAACAAGGCCAAGCCCAGAGCATTGGGAACATGGCACTCGATGGTTTCCACCTGCCTGACACTGATGTATAAATCACCACCCTGGGTATAGACAAAAAAACAGGCTTACGTCCATCCAACACACTATCAGCTGGCCCACATTGCTCTGGCTTGTCCTCAAAGACAGCTGAGAAAGTTGTCAAATGGTTTTCTAAAATCCAGATGCATTATGCCTAGGGCACTTTTCTCATCTAGCAGTCTGGTAGCTGTATCAAAAAAGAAAATAAATTTAGTTTGTCATATTTCATTTACTGAGATCATGCTGAGCCCAAATGTTATGTTCTTCCTTTTGCAAGTGTTCACAGACCATCTGTTTTGTAATCTGGACTAAACATTTTGGGGAGTTTACATTAGGTGCCATAATTTTGGCCATCCTTAGTGTTTACCTTTTTAGAAACCAAGGTATTCATCCATCTGTGGTTTCCTGCTCTTGATTTCTTTCTAGGGACTTCAGACAGTCTTCTTTATTAGGTCTGCAGTTAGTAGGAACTTTCACATTAAAGGTTATTCTCCTTGCAAAGGAAAATGAGAGCAAAATAGGAGCTCAATCCCTCTGCTTGATATTTGTGGGCTATTAACCTTACACTTCAAGCTCTGGATTTCTCTCTTTCTTATTCATTTTATTCTAAACACAGCCTCCTAATCCTTTCTATTGTTCTTAATGTTTTGTCTTAGTCTACTCTGGGATTTGGAACACTCTTTGCCTAGTTTTATAGCTCTACAACACGATCTTGTATTTTTTTTCCCCTTAGTTGTTTGATTTCTCTTCCTTTTGAAGTCAAAGCTTACTAGAAAGCTTTTTTTGTGTGTGACCAAAATTATTCCCTGTAGCTCTACCTTTTCATACTGTGATCACTAGTGATTACAGAACCTGTTTTTATTTTTTCTCCCCTAGAGTGCAATATATTTCCCTTGAGTCTTAGTCTCTTATAAAGCCTCTACCCAGAGGATTACACCTTCCTTTTCTCCAAGAATCTTGACATTTGTTTTTCTAAACTCACAGATACTGCCCTTGAATAGGAGTAGTTATTCCCTGCCTTGCATGTTAGGAATTCTCAAACAGCATTGTTTTTTTTAAAACCAAGGTAACCTTGACTTCAACTCTATCTGTGAGTGCATTTGTTCAGGGTATCCATGTGTCCATTTTACACCTGAAATTAATATAACATTGGATGTTAATTATACTTCAACAAGAAAAATAGTCTAGTATATAAATGCATTACTTCATTAAGATACTGTAAAATAAGGATAATAATTAATAATAATTACTATTTTTATTATTCATGGAAAGTTCCTATCTTTGTGCCATATATATATTAAGCATTTAACATTTAATCCCTCCCACGCAAAATACCACACCTCCCTGACATGTACTTTAGTGATGTTTCAGTCAACTGAGGCTCAGCAAGTTTAAATAATATACCTCAAGTCATAATCAAATAAACAGTCCTGCTAGGACTCAAAGGGACATAGCCTGACTTCAGAGTCCACACGCTTACACAACTGTTTCAAGAGCTGATCATTTTTTTAGACCTCTGACTTTTCATAGAATGAAATTATAGATATTTGGAGCTCTCACATAACTCCTTATTTTGCCTCTTTTCCAGTTTGTAATTTTGGAAGATTTTGCCCACATTCTTTTCCCACCTTACTCTATGTATGTGTGTGTATATGTGTGCAACACAATTTTCTAAGTCTTAACATATACAAAAAAATGTACATTAGATTTTTATCCGTGTATCACCTTGATTCTAGTTGTCTAATATAAGTTGTCTTAGGTAGACAATCATATAACTGGCTTCCCAATTTGGTTCTAGATAGCTCCTGTCTGATATGCATCGCACTGAGTTTTATGATGCCTAATGTAGCAGAAGAAAATATCTTTAACTATTGCTTTAGAAAAAGAATTGTTCTCATATTTTCCTGCATCTCTTTCTAGATAGTTATATATGGGGACATCTTTATTAAATTTTTAAATCATACTGGTCAACTAAATTTATATTATTATACAGTGACCACAGTGACCACATTATCTCTAATATTGCTTCAGTTTTAATATCTTTTTTGTCTGTTATTAATATAGCTAATATAACCTTATTTTGGCACATATGTTTCTATTTTTATTCTCAATATTTTATGTATGTTTATTAGACATAATATACAGGAGAATTTTGCAAAGTTTGCCTTATGTTCACCACAGTTTTGCAAAATTCTCCTGTATACTGTGTTTTTAAGAGGCACACATAAAAGACTGAAAATATAAATAGGAAAATATGTACCAAAACAAAGTTGGTTTAATTATACTAGCAACAGACATTAAAACATTTTAAGGAAATACTAGATGTACATAATAGTTGCAAAATATTATGGTTATATCCCATATCCTCTTCAAGAATCCTCTAATTGCAATCTTCTTTGAACATAGTATAATTATATAATCATCAAAACTGAAATTAACATTAAAACACTAATAATTAAAACAATCTGACAACTTCTCAATCTCTCCTTATGCTTCATGACTTTATACTTTTGAAGATTACTAGTCAGACATTTTATAAAATGGAACTCAATATGGATTTCCCTCTTTCTGTCATGATTAAATTCAAGTTTTGTATTTCTGGGACAAAGACCACCAAAGTGAATACCATAATTTCTCAGAGTGTCATACCTGGAGGTACATGATTTCATTATGCTGATGATGTTCACCTTGATCACTTAGTGTGACATCTGTCTGTTTCCTCCACTGTAAATGTATTTATTTCATGGTTCCATTGCCACTAAATTCCTTCATGCTACCTTTTTGTGGTCAAATCCTACTCCCACCTCTAGTCAAATTCTTAGAAATCATAGATCTTTTTTTATTTCCATGTAGTTGTACCTTCTCTAGAATATCACTGCTTTGGAAAATCCTTAGTCATTCTCTCTCTCTCTCTCTCTCTCTCTCTCTCTCTCTCTTTTTCCTTCCTTCCTTCCTTCCTTCCTTCCTTCCTTCCTTCCTTCCTTCTTTCTTCAGATATTTTTTTATTTTCTTTTACTCTTCCCCTTCTCAGATTCCAATTATGCATATGTTGGGACTATTGAATATTGTTTAAACAGATCTTGAATACTCTCTTCTCCATTCCCACCCCTTATCTTTTTTCTTGGTATTTAGCTTGGGTAATTTCTATGCACCTATCTTCAAATACACTGTTTTGTTTTTTTTCTCAGTTGAATTGAGTTTACCAGTGAACCCATCAAAAACTTTCTTCATTTCTAACACTGTTTTTAATTTCTAGCATTTTCATTTGACTCTTTCTCATCATTCCTGTTTCTGTTGAAATTATGTTATAGATTTTCCACTAAAGCTTTCAATTTTTTTCATATTTTTTAAATTATTATGTTCAGTTAGTCAACATACTCCACTAGAGCTTTTAATGTATTGTTTATAGTTACCTTAGCTTCCATATTAAAAATGTCCAATTGTTAAATCTTGTTTTGATGATTACTTTACCAATAAGGAATCATTTTTGTGTTTGGTTTGTGTGTGAATGTATATATCATATAATGTATGTATATACATATAATACATGATTTTATATATATTCTTTATATAATCTTATATATCTCTATATAAGAGAACATATATATATATATATATATATATATATATATATATATATATATATATAAAGTATGCATAATTTCTGAAAGGCAAGCATCTTGTGCAGAATAGTAGAGACTGAGGTAAACAATTTTACTCCTGAACATGGGCATGATCTTCTTTCTTCTAAGCCTCATGTATAGCCTGTTGAATTATATCCCATGGGGCATGGCCTGCCTATTTCTCTTGCTTCTCTGCAAGTGATTTTTCTGAGCTCTTGCTTATTTCTTTCCCACTAAAAGGGAGCGAACTCCTCTCCCTACCCACTCCCCCACTCCTGGCTATTTTCCCCTCTTCCCAGCTGCAAGGAGTTTTCACTGGTGTCCTTAGGATGATTGTATCCATTGTCTGTCTCCCCAGAGATGAAAGCTTTTGCTCCATATGAGAGAGAGAAGGGGAAGGGTGTCAGTGTAGCCTGTGTTCCCATCTGCACTGACTGCCATTTCCCCTCTCTGAGGACAGTGCCACAAGGCACATTTTCTTAGAACTTTTGCCAATCCTCTCTGTGAGTGCTCAGTGGAGTTTGTGAAGAAAACCCCCGAAAAAGGCTCAGATTCCCCAAGTTATGTGGCCCCCATGTGTTCATACCGTCTTGCTAGTGCATGGAGAACCTCCAGTAGATTCTCAAACCTTTCCAATTGAACTCTTGTTATGAGCATCCTGTTGTGCCTACCCTAAATAAGTGAGTGTGCATGTCCTAAGTCCCTGGGTTAGATGTCTGCCTCTCCTTAGATCTTGGATCAGTTAGCTGCCAATAACTTAGACTCAGGTTCAAGAAAATTCATGGTTCTGCTTTTGTCCAGCTTTTTTCCCCCAGCTTTTATGGGTGGAAATGTTGTTCTCTCTTGCTCTCTAGATCTTTTAGAGAAAACCAGAAATTCTCCCAAATCCCTTGCTTTCTTTTCATTCCAACAAACTGCTTTCAATTGTCTTTAAGTTATTTTCTCTGAAGGACTTGTGTGTTGTTTCTATTGCTTGGGCTATTAAGAGATGTGTTGGGGAATTATTATTATTATTTGTCTATCTAAGAACCTTTATTTTTCTAGGTTGCATATAAGTAAGAATTAAGGATTGATAGATGATAGATATTTAAAATGTACACATTTAGGTGAAGAATTGGAAAGGAGGGCAGGGATAGTACGTACCTTTATCAATTAACCATTAGCTTAGTATATGTGCCAAATGATGCAATGAATGAATATTTCAGTGAAAGATAAAATACTTGCCACCTACCCTGATTTTGCTGGTGTTCACACTTGTTAATGTATTCATATTTCTTTAGTTTTTGAGCTTCTGCTTATTTTCTGTCAAAAGATTTTTGACTGATTTTAGAAATAATAATTTGGGTTTGGAAACCTTGCTTTAGTGAAGATATGACTATAAACCATGAATTATAGAATATTTTGGCAATATCATATAACAAAATGTTTGTTCATTAATTTGACTATTTAACGAATGTATAGTGAATATTAAACTTCTCCTTTTTAGCAGATAACATTCTTGGCAAAAAGAATTCAGAAGTGACAAAGACAGCAAGGCCACTGGACTGAGAGAGCTTCCATTTTAATTGTATAGAATGATTAAAGAAAAAAGCATATTGAGGGGCATCTGGGTGGCTCAGTTGGTTAAGTGGCTGCCTTCAGCTCAGGGTGTGATCTCAGGGTCCTAAGATTGAGTCCTACTTGGGGATCACTGCTCAGTGTGGGTCTGCCTCTCCCTCTCTCTCCCTCACCACCCCCTTGTGCATGTTCTCTATTTCTCAGATAAACGAATAAAATCTTTTAAAAAGGAGAAAAAAGTGAATGGATACATAGGGCTTTTTTTTAAAGGTTTAGTACAATTAATAAAGTAAAATTGTGTAATAATTTTGGGTATTACTATTTCAGTTAGTCACAGCAGAATTCTTGGATAGGATAATATTTGGATATATATGGATATATATATTATAATAAGTTATAGACCATGACTGATCAAGTAAATGGCTTGAAATAAGGTAATGCTTTCTCCATTTCCACTCTAAGTCATTTAAAACTATTCAAGATAATCATTCATCTTAATTCTGAAACATATTATAAACTAGTGTGATCTATAGGATGCCCTTTTCACATAATTTTAATGTGATTTCCATAGAGTAAGGTAAATTAGACCAAACTTCTTTGTGCAGTTAAAAAACACAGAAAATATTCTAATCAATCAAAGCACTTGATCACTCTTATTGCAAGAGAGGAAAGAGATGTAACTTCATGGTCCATTGCTAATGGGTTGTTCCACTGTTGTGGTTAATAGCATGAATTTCTTCTACATTTAATTTAAGGTTTCTGAATTAAATAGATTAAAAGATTAGTGAGAGCTCAATGATGTATTAGCGTGTGTGCAACCAATTATGTCCCTTTTTAACTTCATTTTATCACAATCTGAGTTTGTTTTAAAAAAACTTTTTGACGTGGCTTAGGAAGGTCAATCTTCAATCACACTGCTCACAGCACAACAAAGTTATTTCATGAGATAAGTGTCCCCTTGCACCTTTGCTTTTCTGAGTTGACTATCAAGAACAGTAAAGATTAGTTAAAACTGGGGAGCCTGGGTGGCTCAGTTGGTTAAGCAACTGTCTTCGGCTCAGGTCATGATCCCAGAGACCCAGGATCGAGTCCCATATCCGGCTCCCTGCTCGGCGGGAAGCCTGCTTCCCTCTCTTGCTCCCCCTGCTTGTGTTCCCTCTCTGGCTGTGTTTCTCTCTGTCAAATAAATAAAATCTCAAAAAAAAAAAAAATTCTAGTCCTATATATATTCCCAATGAACTAAGGGTCTCTAGCAACATTATTTGGTATTTGCTATTTAATTTTGACATTACTTATTAAAACTACCAGAACTCATTATCCCAGGATATATATATCCCTGCTAGAATTTAAAAGATTCTAGGATCCTAAGGCCTTTTGCTAGTCAAACACTGGGGGAATTTGTCTGCCATATGGAAGACCATAGGTCTTGGGATATAGGTAATATCCTTGTCTATACCTGACTTTGCAGAAATTTTTATAAATTTCCAATTTATAATAAAGTCTCATTGTTCCCCCCCCCATCTTTCCACAATGATTAGAACAACATAAAGGTGGATGGGTAGTATGAGATACTGGTAGGCAACTTGCTTCTAGAAACTTTTCCTGGAAATTTGGTATTCCATAGAGGCATGGTCAGACTCCTTGGTACCCTAGGCCATAAACATCCATTTTCAATCTTTCTCAATCCATAGTCAATTAGTTCTAAGTGAAAGTAACATAGAAAGGCCATTATGCAGATATATCCATTAAGAATCATCTTTCTTTAAAGACAAGTGTGCATTTGTATTGGGGTGGAATGGTTCAATATATCTGTTCAAATTGCCTGATCTTACAGATATGTTTATAATTAATGTCAGAACTCTCATTTTTATTCATATTATAACTTACATCTCAGAATCTGAGATTCTGTGCTAGCACAGTTCTATTTTACCATGATCTTTACAGAGCAATTATTATATGCAACCCCATGTTTACACGACTTGTACTTGCCATACTCAAACCACAAACAGTAATGCTGGGTTTTAATGAGGCAGTTACTTATTTTGCAAATTTCAGTTATTTGGCTGTCAAAAGTTTTAGGCAATTTTAGTTTAAAATGTCTCAAGAAGTCTTTTAACTCAGAAATTTAGGAAATTCTAATAAAAAAGGATATTTGTGAAGATAAAACAGTTTTAAGAAAATGACATATAAATTTGCTTAACTGATAACTTGTTTTGTATTCATACCAATTGATGGCATAAACCTGACAAGGGTTTGATTTGTTTGGTTAACAGTTCTGCCTATCAAAATATTAGCTATTCTTCAGCCATGAGTTCATAGAGTTAGGTACTTGGTTAACCTAGAACATGAACTACTATTTTCCTACAACTTTTATTTTTCCCTTTTGAGTTTATTGTTATTCTCAGAGATTCTCAATTTCTTTTGAAGACTTCCTTCTCTACCACCTGCAAAACTAATATTTTACCAGTTTTCTTTTCTCTCACTTGGAATTCTTGAGAAAGTCATCCACTCATCTGTTTTAATAATCGCATTTGTGTTAATGACAGACCCTATATGTTAATTTCTGTCAAACCTTTGTATCTCCAAACTAGACTTCTTCTTTGAGATCCAAGTCCTTAGTACTTTCTGCATATCCTTAAAGGAATATCCCACAAACATCTCAAAAAGGACTATGCACAAAAGTATACTCATACTCATTCTCTAAACTTTTCTCCTCTATTTCTTATATTGGTGAATTCCTTTCAACAGCTATCTGCAACTATATTATACTTCACATCCACTCATTGCCCAAGATTTAAAAATAGATTTCCTCAGGCACTTCTATGTTTCAACTGTTATTCTGTTTTGAGACTCTCATTTACTCTTGTTTGGACCATTGCAATAATCACCTAATTGATCTTTATACTCTTAATGGCTCAAAATACCACAATGCTGTTAATTTGACCTTTACAAAATAAAACCCATCTCATTATTCATCTACTTTAAATACTCCAGTGGTTTCCCATTCCCTCTTGGATAAATTCCAAACTGTTTCTACAATACCTTGGCTTTTTAGATTCTTTTTAATAAAGCAGGCACTTACTATGTTTAGGCACTGTCCTAGATTTAGGGGACATAGAAGTGAACAAAGCATGAATCTGACCTCTGTTTACAATTCTGGACTTCCTGTCCCTGCAGCCTTCACTCCAGCCATGCTGAAATCTATCTCTGATATCCCTGGAAAGCAATAGGATCTGCAAAATGTCTTTGATCATCTGCTTCTTCTTCATGTGATGTTTTTCTCATTCATAGTTATATCTACTTACTCAAGCTTTAATTATACTCTAAGATTTTGCTTAAACAATGTCTTCTCCAGAAAGTCAAAAATGCTGATAAGTTGAAAAAAATGATGGAAGAATTAGGGGTCTCTCAGGTTAGAATGGATAACTCTGTCCTCTATGTTTCTCTAGTGTTATGTACCTTCTTCTATTGTAGCATCTTGTCTCAGGACAAAACACCACTTTAAGACTATTTAGAGGATTAAGTTTATGATAAGAAATCATTTAGTAATAGTAGGAAAAACCAGAATCATGGCATCTCTTAATTCCCAAGAGAATTTTCCTGTAAGTGCCAGAAAACTATTCTTTAATGTGTCTCAAAACTAAGTACACAGTGTGCAGAGTGCACTGACAGAACATCTCTGTGGCCCTTCCAGATATGTATCAATAGCTGAACAAATCCACATTAACAGAAGTCATGTAATAAAGGCAAATATAAAAATGACTTAGCTTCGAGTATGAATTCTTGATGTTAATCATATAATTTTTAATTATTGTGCCCTTGCACATCTCTACTGCAATGTCATTTTGGTCTTTAGATCACTGATCCTAACTAAGCTTTGGAATACTTGTGGTTGACTTTGAGAGGCTTCATTGCTTCATCTCTACTTCTCTACTCCATACACCTGCAATACTTCCTTGATCTTATTTATTCACATACAAACATAGCTTCAAATCTTTTTTTAAAAGAATTATTTATTTATTTTAGAGAGAGAGAGCATGAGAGACAGAGAGATAGAGAATCTGAAGCAGTCTCCTTGCTGAGCACAGACGACAATAAGGGGCTCGTTCCCCCAACACTGAGATTACGACCTGAGCCAAAATCAAGAGTTAACCAACTCCATGACTCAGGTGCCCTTATCTTCTACTCTTAAGCCATTCACTCTTTTTAGGTAGAGACAATATCTTGTTTGTTTATGTGATTATGACGCTAACAAAAGTCCAAAAAAAAAAAATACATGAGACTTGGTATTATTATATGTTGAATAAATGACTGAAGTCATTGGTCAGTATTTACTGAACATTTATTATATGCCAGTGTCTGTATTAGGTGCTAAGGATACAACAGTGGAGAAGAACAAAGTTCTTGCCTTCCTGGGTCTTAAAACTTGAGTGTTTAAAGAATATAAAGGCAAGGTTGGGAGTTTGCACAACAGAAGCTTTGCTGCTGTTCCTTTTTCAGTATCTTGTGGCCTGCCTTATTATAATCTTTAGAAAATTTATATTTGATTACTTTAATCTGGGATTATTATGTTTATTCACATCCTACTCCATTTATGATCTTTCTAAGATGACATTTTCTCATTAAGAGGCCTCTGGTGGAGGAGGGGGCACCTGGGTGTCTTACATGGTTAAGGATCCACCTTTAGCTTAGGTCATGATCCTAGGGTCCTGGGATGGAGTCCTGGGTGGAGCTGGCTCCCTGCTCAGCAGAGTGTCTGTTGCTGCCCCTGTCCCTCCCCCCACCTGCTTGTGTGCTTTCTCTCAAATAAATAAATAAAATCTTTAAAAATAAAAAAGAAGATTCTTGGTTCTTCATAAACAGAGTCACTACTTAGTGCTGTTTGTTGTGTACTTCACATTCACAAAAAATGTGTTGTGCTTTGTGCCCTTGAAGTTGTTCAGATCAACAGTCAATCTCACTAACTTGGCAGACTACCAGAATCACTGGGAGAACTTCAAATTACAGATCTCTTGACCCTGTCTCTCAAGAATCTGACTTGGGATTGTCTGGAATATAACCTAACATGTGATGTATTTTAAAGCCCTGCCTCCACCCCTTTATTCTTTCAATCCTTCCATCTCTCATCTCATAATTTGGATGATCCACTATGTCTGAAAACCACTACTTTAAGCTGTTAATGGTCGGCTTTATGGGGACTCCCTCGAAGACCACTGTAACAATTCTGGCTATATTGTATAATGCTCACTCTATTTCAAGCCTAAAATGCCTTTAGTATGAATTCAAATTAGCTTTACTCTCTATACATCTGCCCAAGATAAACTATTCAAAATGAACTTTAACACATTTTTATGCCCCAGTCTCCATGTTGAGTCATGAAGCCATTGATTGGCTACTGTCATGAATTTCAAATTTCTCCTTTTATCTCATTTCTCATAGCCCCTGCTCTAGTTAATTCTGAATTGTGTCTTTCCAGAACGTTTCCAATTATCTCTTAACAGTTCCCTCTGCTCTACTCCCAGCACCTCGCTAATGCAGTTCCGATATTTCCTCATGAGTAATTTATCTAAAAAGCAAAATTCACTGTCAATCCCAAGTTTAAAAATATTAATTGGCTCCCCATTGTCCATAACATTAAGTCTAAACTCTCTGACATGAGTTTAAGGTCAGTCTCAATCTGGTTGAATGTATTTTTCTATTATGTCTCTAAATATTGTATTTACCCTATATTTTGTCTACTGCAAGTTACTAGCTGTTCCCTAAACACATTATACATCCTCCTCATGCTTTATGTTATTTCCTGTGCCTGAATACCACCTTCTGTTCTACATTTTTTCCCCCATCCATCAAGGGACAATTAAAATGTTACTTTTACTTCTCTGCTCCAATGTGCCTTTTCTTGGATTTTTTTTTTTTTTTGGTAGATTTGTGTAGAGCTTGATAATACAGGCAAATGCTCATAATTTAATTGTTAAAGATATATACAAAGGTATAATTACTATACTAATCTGATTTTATAATAATTTTACACACAGAGATATAAATAAATATACCCAGTATAGTGGACTGAGCTGTGGCAGTTTGGCTAATCTGGGAATATGCAGCTCTACTTAAGTATTTGACAAAAGATGAATGTAAGCAAATTTGGAAAGTAGAAATGAAGTAGCAGTTACTCTGCTCTGAAATCCTTTTTGAGGTCACATGCAGTGATGGGCATGCACAGATTGCTTGGCAGTTCCCAGTTTGACCTCATTCTCTGCTTTTCATCTAGCTCTTCTGACAATACACATTTGTTTGTGAACCTACTACCAACAGGTAATGAGTTTATTACCTCCTATTCTAGACCTTTAATCCCATGGCTCCCACCCTGTCCTATTCCACTCATATTGACTCTGGTCCAAAACTGATCCTAACTAACACATAGGATGAGAGAGAGATGGAGTGAGGGAGACGGTAGAAGATGTGGGAAGGGCACTTGAGAATAGATATATAAAAATATTAGATGTACATCTCTCAGAAAAAGACAGCAGATGTATTAGTTCAAAAGTGATTGTGCTACCCAAGTTGATCTAATCTGTAATTCACAGGGCTTCTGTTTCCCATTAGGCAGTCTATATGTGACTCTTCATTTTTAATTACCTAAAGGAGAATACTTTCACCAGAGGACCACCAATGATTACACTTAATTGGAAGTTCAGTCGGTTTTTTGGCCAATTAGGGATCTTCCAAAGACAGCATAAAAAGACACCAAGGATATTACTGTGGGGTGAGGTGACTGACTGTGGTCATCAAAAACCTGTACAGTGAGAGCAGAGATAAGTAAGACATGTTGTGAGGCGATCTCCAGTGTACTTTCCCGTGCCAGTCTCACCTTACACAGTCAAGACTGTTCAGTGTCTGCAACTCTCATCAATTAAAGTCTGAGTCACTCCCCAGGAAGAGACACCAACCTGCTGAAGAGAAGGGAACAGATAATACAAAAAGAAGTTGTGGAATCAAGATATAAACAGACCTTCAGGACCAGTTGTGGGAGAAACAACTTTAGTTACTCCTCATTCTCATTTTATTTTCAATACATTTTTCCCCCTTGTTTCCCAGTCTTATATCAGGGGTGTTGACTGATTACTTCTCCAGTGTAGCCAGCTAATAGGTTGCAAAATTTGAGATAGTATCATAAGATCAAAAGAGAAATGGATATCTAGTTCAGAGCTTCTGAGCACTGGGTTGTAAAATGATCTGATTAGATTTCGAGTTTTGTCTCCTGGACATATGAAATATTAAACATCTAGAGGCTCCCATCAAAGTAAGACTGTTTCCCCAAATTAAATGTTTATAATTATAATAGGAAAAAGGCATTTCATGGAATAAAAGAGAAATGTTTCAACTTTAAAAAATAACATCTCATTATGCAATTTAGGTTAGTTCCATTTAGGTTTCATTAATGTAATCATTGAAAAATACTTTTATATCCTTCCAGTATTTGCGACTATTAACAAAACTGTCATTCTCAACTCATTCCCTTACCACATAAGTATTGTCTTGGGATTTTAAATCATTTTTCTAGTCTCCTGATACTTAAAACTCTCTTCCCTCATTAGCAGCAGATCCGGGATTAAAATTCTTCAGGTTGTAAAACTGCTTTTATTTGTCTCACTCCCCAGTCAGAAGATTCTAAGGTTTCTTCTAGTTTTGTTGCAGCAATAGTGAGGGATGTTTTCATGGCTTTGGTCCTGGTGTAGATGAAATACCTTCAGCAAAGAGGCCAAACCTGGGGTCCTGTGAAAGAAGGGACCAGCAGACCTATAAACCAAGATGAAATGTTTTGAAGACTGCTTTGCTCAGCAAAGAAATGTTTTGAAAGAGCTAGCAGTTGAAAACCCTTGAGAGCAGGATCCTATCTAATGTAAGGAGAAGAAGAAAGCGTGGCCCACCAAGAAATGAAAGACCACAATCTCAAAAATAAATCTGACCATGTCTTTTACTTCTTTGAATGTAAACATCATTAATATGTAATAAATCATAAAACTGTGTGTGTTGCAAGGTGATGAGATCCTCTGTATGCTTTTGTAACACCTGTATTTCATAGTCCCAACAGAAAACACTGCTCTGACTTTGAGGTCTGGGGCTTGGAAAATATGCAGTCATTTGATACCACCAGCTTTTCTCAATCTGCCACGTCGTTTCTTCCTAAAGGTAAGTTCATCATATACATGGAAGCAGAGTTTTGTTTTGTTTGTGTTTTTTTAAGATTTTATTCATATATTTGACAGAGAGAAAGACAGCAAGTGGGAACACAAGCAGGGGGACTGAGAGAGGGAGAAGCAGCTCCCCATAGAGCAGGGAGCTTGATGCAGAACTTGATCCCAGGACTCAGGGATCATGACCTGAGCCGAAGGCAGATGCTTAATGACTGAGTCACCCAGGCACCCCAGAAAGAGAGTTTTTTAAAAGTGAGTTAGGACAAAAGTCAATTGGAAGTTTCTGCTTTTGATTTTTATTTCAAATGCTTATTCCTATTTCTGACCCTTGTTCTTTATTTTTTACTCGGCTGTAGGAAAAATGAGCTTGGGAGCTAAAATTGAAATTGCACTAGTGAAGTCACTGGGATCTTTGAGCTTCACAGGGATATTGGCATTTAGTGACTGGCTTTGGACTTACCTGTCTGTGTTCTCTTTTGTGAATTTTTGGAAGTGCTAAGTCTTTTTTGGGCTTTGCCTAGAAAAATTCTTTCCTGTTTGCTCAATCTTTTTTGGGCTTTGCCTGGAAAAATTCTTTCCTGCTTCTTCTATCCTCTTATCCCATCCTCAAGTATAATGACACAACTCCGTCATATTAGACCTACCCTGGGCCATGAAAATTACTTTTGGAACATTTTGCCAATCCTAGTATTAACAGAAGTTTACTTGAGCCCTGGGAAATGGCATTGGCTGTGGCTGCTCTCAAGCAAAGGTCTGATTATTTTCAGTTATTTAAAAAAAAAAAA
Organism: Spilogale gracilis; assembly: GCA_004023965.1. NCBI lineage: Eukaryota > Metazoa > Chordata > Mammalia > Carnivora > Mephitidae > Spilogale > Spilogale gracilis. The sequence goes on along the minus strand of PITA01007470.1, from coordinate 7,586 downwards.
ATTATTCTAGACAAGGGCAGATTCTCTTTCAGATCCTACCTGCTGTGCAAGCATGACAAAAGATTGAATGGATGGGAATGCACGGAAGCAGTCCAAATTCATACTTTGACCTCTGAGCTCAACTGGCTGTCATGCACAAATTTGATTTTTGCTAGAAAGATCCATTTTTCCATCCCTCAAAGAAGAAAACTAACGAGACTGAATGAGTTGAGGAATTATTTCTTGAACAATTTTTCACAAGTGATGTATAGCAAATCTTGAAGTTTTCTTTTCAATACATATTTTTGTGGGCAATTTGGGCACCAGAGAACCTTCCTGCTTTAGACAATAAAATACATGTTATAGAACCCAGCCATGTGGGCAACATGGTATAGTGATTAGTGGAAAACATCTTGAGCTCTGAGTTGGAAGATGTAGGCTAAAATCCTAGAATGCTGCTTCTTCTACCTCATTCATCTTTTTCTCAGTTTGTTTCCTCTTTTTACCCTAAGTGGGTACAAGGATCCATCCAGTCCAATCTCTCTCCCTCCACATAGAAATTTTCCTGAAAAGAGAAGTGATTTATCCAGCCACAAAGGGTTAAGTACAAACAAGCAAGCTTCTTGCTTTATTCTAATGAACTTTAAATTGAGTTAAACATCGACAACATGCACATATGAAATTTGTTGATGTTGTTGCACAGGACCTGCCTAAATTCCATAATGAGGACATTTATTTGCAAGGTAGAATTGTAGGAAAATGACAAGTCTGGGCTCAGTAAATGAGCAAAGACTTGGAAGTTCTGAAGGAGCAAGACTTGGTGTGTGCTTTGAGTTGTATAATTTTCTGAAATGAGAGAAGAGGTCATTGTGATATGGTGAAAATTACACTAACGTTGAGGTAAAAACTAGTTTGAAACTACCTCTGCCATTTGCTATCTATACAAAAAAAAATAATTTAGAACTATTTGATATTCAGTTTCCTCATTTATTAAGAGTGGTAAAGATAACTGCCTCCCAAAATAATTGAGAGTATTCAATGAGATGATGCGTATGAAAAGGACTAGTGCTGTGCCTGGCACATATCAGGTACTCACTTGATGCTTGTTTCAGTTCAAAAGGAGGGAAAGAATAGAAACAAAGACATGACAGTAATAACAAACATATCATGCTGAGAGAAGAGTAGAGAAACCAGGCTGGCTAAAGAAGAAGAATCATCACTTTAGACTGTGAGCTGTAGTGAGGAGAAGCCATTTTCCCTTGTGTCTTAGAAATCTAATATGACCTGCCTAAGTTAATGCTCACATCCTAGTAGAGTTGTCAATGGAATCTGAGTTTCTAGATTTTTCTACTTAATTTTGGTTCTTTGGTTTCTTATCTGTCAAATTCACTTTAATTGGTTGTAGTGATGCTGGCACGATGGCAACCCAACAGATCAGTCCAGCCAAAACATTGATAAAGAAGTTTTTTTCCTTGATAAAGGAAAAAAAAATACAAATGGCAATTGACAGGGCACCTGGATGGCTCGGGTCATGATCCCAGGGTCCTTGGATTGAGTCTCAAGTTGGGCTCCCTACTCTGAGGGGAGCCTTTTTCTCCCTCTCCTCCGCTCTCTTCCCCACTCCTACTCTCTTTCCCTGGGTCCATCTCTCACTCTCAATATAAATAAATCTTTAAAAAATAAAAATAAAACAAAATGAAACAGAAAAATCAAACCATGGAAATTGATTATGGGTTGTTGAATGAATAGATGGGTGAAGTCAGTAAGAATACTTGAAATATTAAAGGCATATGTTGGTTCAGTATACATTTATTTTTATTCTGTGATCACATATTAATTAGCTTTTGTTAAACCATGCTGTGGTGACAAATGACCCCCAATTCTCTGGTTTTGCAACAGTATTTATTACCCACTCACATCTACCCACTGCAGCTTGATTCCAGTTCACTTTACTTGTTTTCTAATTCTAGGACCCAAGCTGAAAAAGCAGAGGGCCAAGAGGTAAGGCCATTCAATACAACTGCTCTTAATGTTCTGCTAGCAGGGGTAGATTTTGGCACTTCTGCTTACATTGCACAGGCCAAAGAAAGTCATATGGAGCCGAGACATTTACTCCTGCCACAAGGAGACACTTCAAGTCAATGGAGCATGAAGTATGATCCTCCTTCAAAAGAGGAAATGAAAAATCAGAAGCAAAAATACAGTCTGTACCGATCACAGATTTCTGAATTAAAGTTCTTTAACAATTAATATATGATTATTTTGCCCCAAATGTCTAATGGAAAACACAGCCAAAAGTGAACAGGTTATGTTCACTTTTCTCAGGCAACATTTCTTTCACAGATGTACAAAACTGCAATTACTTTTCTTACCTCTTTGCTCTTCTATGGGGGCACTTCAGAGGTTAATATCCAGTCCTAGTCCATCTCTCAATCAGGCAAATGGGCAGGTACATGCCCATTCCTTGAGATTGCACTCTTGGATATGCATATTACTGTTCAGATAGTTGAGTGGGTTTCATTCACAGAATCCAGATTTATTAGTAAAATTCTAGATGCTTCACTTAATATTTGTTAAAAGACATTGTGGCATGTGTGGTGGCATGCGTTAAATGCATGCAAGACATTGTGGCATGCATTAAATGCAGTGGCCTTGCATTTAAAGAATTGACTCAAATAAGATGCAAAGTGTGTAACAGATAAATCAGTAAGTGTCCAGGGTCTTTAGAAAGTGTGACTCTCATTACTGCCTGAGCAAGGAGTGAGATGGGTGTGCTTTTATTTTCACATATCCTTTAAAGCAGTCTCCATCTGTAGCTAATGTTATAAAGCCAGTGCCTGAGACATCTTTGTTTTTATTGTGGCAATATATCTAAGCCCTCTCTTTATCTTAAGTAATCCAGTACCCCTGAAAGATGATGCTGGGACTCAGAAAGAAAAAAAAATCTGATAAGATAACAGCTTGCAGTGACATTTATATAATTGCCCCAGTCAGAACTCATTTCCAGCTGCTTATGTGGGAGCTTACTTCAACATTGTAGCTAGGAAACAGGGAAAGCAAATACTGCTTTCCTTTGGCTCCCACCTTCTGAACTATTCATGCTTAAAGGGAAGCTTTTCATCCAGGAATACTGTACTTAAATTCATACAGAGATTTGTCTAAGATCCCAATTTTCTTTGAAACATAATTAGAGGGACTTGTCATTGGAGACAAAATTAGCTCTATTTAGACCCAACAAGAAAATCTCTTTGGAACCAACAAAATCTCTCATATGTATTTGCCTCAAATATGTGTATCATAGAGGTCCTCAAACACTATTTTGACTGCATTAAGTCAGTTGGGTTCACTCTAGAATGGTAACTGGCATGTCCTTCACTAGAGCCTACAGGAATTTTCTATCATTAGTAGGACTTGTCTAGAAGAGGTTGCTTTGAATCCCTATTAGCAGATTTAAGGCAGTTTTTCCCTTTCCCATTCTCTAACCCATGATCTCTCTTTGTTCATAGTCCAAGGACCTCAAGACTCTATAGAAATTGGGAGTCTGTCTCAATGCTGTAACTCTGAGCTAGAGAGATCCATCTATGCATTATATGAATGATAACCAGTAAAGAAGAAAAAGCTCTGCCCAAAACAGTTTGCGATATTTTACCTAGTTCATTCTGATTTCATACAATGTAAAGCTTAACTTTATCCTAAAATTGTGTTTATCTTCTTATTCCCTCAATATTGTTTGTTCCCGTAGCTCTTGCTGGAATCAAGGTCTACTTACCTCCTGCCTTTAAGCCTTGGGAAAGAGTGTGGTATTTATTCTAGACTCTGAGATATAAATTTTATTACCAATCCAAATGGCATTTGACCAGTAGCTAGTTAGGTCAACTGAGAGCATGGCTGGACAATGCCTCCCTTAAACAGTTGGAGTCTTAGGGGAGAATGTGGAGTCTTGGGAAAAAAAAAAAAAAAAAAAAACACCTCACTTGCTTACATTCTTTTGATCTTCATCCTGTCACATTAAGGTCAACCAAGTAGTAAATTACTCAGGACATTTTGCAACCTCTGTGAGTGACTTAGACTAACTTAGCTTTAAGAACTTTTCATTGCACTTTGGAAAAACATAGTGTTTAGGAGACCATCTAACATGGACAAAGAATGCAAATGGTAACTCAGTACCCCCACGTAACATTCTCCTCTGTGATGAGATTCCAGAGAACAAAAACTCTGTCTTATGCATCTTTACATTCAAAATCTATAGAACATTTTCTTGACCAGGCAAGTACTCAATAAACAACTGTGATATTAATAATAGATAAATAAAGGCAAAAATAATATATTATTATACATTAATATAATACTATGAATATTTATCATTTATTATTTACTAAGCTAACAAACTGTGAAAATAGTGCAAGAAGCCTAAAATCCATTATTCCTCCTTGCATTGAATATTTTCAACCACCTTACAAGATGAGAATTATTTTACCTTCAGTTTGTCATTGATAAAAATTGAGGCTATGAGATTTTTGGTTTGCTTGAGTAAAACTTAGTACAGGGCCTTGTATACTGTTGGTATTCTGTGAAGTGAATATTTCTAGATGGAAAAAAAAGGGGGGGAAGCATAGAAACAGAGGAAAAAGGAAGGAAGGAAGTAGTAAGTAGCAAGACCAATGTACCAACCAGATCTATATGTTTCCAAAGCCTTTTCTCTTGTTTTTTTCCTAAATATGTACATTGATTCAATAAAACATTTCATATGTATATTATTTGCAAAGAATCAAAAAACTAGGATTGTAACATTGTAGAAAACAGAGCCTCTACCCTCACAGAACTTCCAATCTACTAGAAAGACCACCTGTGAACTAGAGAAGTAGAATACATTCAAAACATATTCTTGTATTTTGAAATAAAAGGAAAAGCAGACACTTCATGATCATACAACAGGGTCTTTTGTATGAATAAGTGTAAGTTAATCTTCTGGAAAGCTGTAATATCAGAAATCAGTAATAACTATCTTAGTGTTCATCAATTTGTCTTCCTGTCTTTTTTCCCCTTCAAGGCAGGTTTATCTTCAATCACTTCTCTCTGCCTTCAAAAATCCCCTCTGAGGGAGCCTGGGTGGCTCAGTTGGTTAAGCGTCTGCCTTCGGCTCAGTTCATAATCCCGGAGACCTGGGATTGAGCCCCGCATCGGGCTCTCTGCTCCACTGGAAGCCTACTTCTCCCTCTCTCACTCCCACTGCTTGTGTTCCCTCTCACTGTGTTTCTCTCTGTCAAATAAAAAAAATCTTAAAAAAAAATAAATGAGTATGTTGCATTTGACTCATAAGGTATATTCAGAAATATTTGAAAAATAATGAATGAATAGATATACAAATGAGAGAAATTTGTTCATAATAAATGGTCAGAAATTCATAAATCTTGTATTTCTTCTTTCTGTCTCCTTCTATATCAACCTGTATTCATGCAAACATCTTTCTTTCCCCCACCTGAATAGTTTATAAGGTCAATAACCTGAGGAATGTTTTCTTCCTCCTGGCAACCCAGCTCCCTGCACAGCCCCACTAATGGAAAATTAGTGACACAAAATTTCTCCTCTGAAGCAATACATAGAAGCTATTTGACTCCTCTGTTGTGACAAAATTCTGTGTCGTGGGTTAGATTTGCTCTGTTCTGCCTTGAGTTCCTATCTGAGAATTTTTTATGTTCATTTTTTATTAAAGAAGATTTAAAATAGAACCTCTGGCCTATTCCATAAGAAAAAAAAATGTATTATCACAACCTCTATGATACTTCCCAAGCTTCTGTGAGACTCCAACATGTAAGTAACCTGCAAAACACTTACACACTTTGACAGTGTCAGAGAAAAAAAAAAAAGAAGAAGAAGAAGAAGAAGAAGAAGAAGAAAACCCAAACCTATTCAGTGGCTCTAGAAGTCAAAGGACAAGCCCCATGATTTCAAAATCTGTCTCACTGGCTCTTGACTGGAAGCCCCTGAACCTCTGATAAGTATTTCATTTTTCCTCCTTGTTCCTTTCTGAATCTCAGCTGTTGAACCTGGAGTCACCGTACAACTATTTTTCCTTCTTTCATTTTCCTTTTTGTTGTTTAAAGCCCAGTTACCTTACATGGAAAGGAGGCTCAATGAAATGTGGCTCCTTCCATGGAAAAGAATAGGCCATATACACATTCCTCTTCCTCTTCTTGCCTTTTTAGATGTGAGTCAGAATTTCAGATGCTCTGCAAGCCAGATATAAGTCATGAACTTATTTAATTTCCTCAGTGAAGAAACTGCTTAAAAAAAAAAAAACTGCTTTTGTAGGATCAAAGCAACTTCCCTCATTTCTGATGACTATGAGGCAGCAGCATAAATCCAAACAACAGGGGCTCCTGGGTGGCACAGTTGGTTAAGCCTCTGACTCTTAATATCAGCTCAGGTCTTGATCTCAGGGTCCTGGGAGCTAGCTCTGTGTCAGTTCAGCATAGAGTCTTCTTGTCCCTCTCCCTCTGTCCCCCCCCCTACAGTGATATGCTGTGGTATATTTGAAGATATTTTCTCCTTAGATTCCATTTTTGTTGTTGTTGTTGTTAAATATAAGCATCTTTTTTTTTTTTCTTTTTCCCCCTCCTCCAAGAATCCAAAGAGCAAAAAGTTACCCTCTTCTCAGGGAGGTTAATAGTCCCAGAGTGATATTGTGTAAGAAACCTGGCTGGAATACTTAACTATTTTTTTCTTCTGCACGTCACCACCTTCTCATGTTTAAGGGTAGATTGTTTAACTAAGTAAATGTGCTCAGTTATAGTTGCAGCTGATCGGTAATTCAGTTACTATTACCTTGGAAAAACATTAATTCTCTCAACCTTGATTTTCAATGTTGAAGTTACCATTATCAATCTTTAAGATATATTTCTGTTTTATTTTAGTTTGATTTAATGTAATAGTATCTTTAATAGATTTTTTTTTCCTGTCCAGAATTCATCCACTCTTCTGATCACCATATTCAATTTTCCTCTGGAAAACCACTCCTTTCCCTTAGTTTACACTCAGCATGTTCTGCTAGGGGAGTTCACTCTACCCTTTGCTTCAGAGGTAGCCATTTCACTATCTAAGCAACATGTTTTCCTATTTGCACTGATGGTGAAGTGATAGATACAAGATGCAATCAGAGTAAATGAGAAACAATGAGGTATTGCCTAGGAATTCTGGGCAATGTCTCATGAAATTGTCTTTTCCATGGGACTCGAGACTAGAAACTTATAGAATCAATAGGAATCTACTGAGTTTCCAGGGTCTACTCATGAAACCAGAAAATGAACCCAACTACATAAAAGACTCAACAGGGGCAAAATAAATCCTAACAATCATGTGAGTTCCTGTATCCAGTCATGCCTGAAGATAGAATACTTTGGAAAATCTCTGTTGTGTAAGCCAACAATTGCTGTTTTTAATGCTGAAGCTAGGGTATCAGTTGGGACGTTTTTGGATGGGAGTAAAAAATGTTGCTACAAATGGCTGAAATAATACAAACAACCTATGACTTATGTACCTTAGAAGCATAAAGGTAGGAAGAGCTTTTGGTTTATTTCACTTCAGTGATCAATAGTGTCACTAAGACC